>WBMY01004202.1:54404-209020 GCA_013397315.1 Donacobius atricapilla | reverse complement strand
GTGGGAGCTGGAAGCCACAAACAGACTGTGTCTCTTGTGGAAAGTTACCAGAAGAATCAGGAGGACTTGTCTCCCTCAAAACACTGAATGAAAGACTATTTTATAAGTGCTACTAACTTAAGAGTTCTGATGTTTTGTGTCTTTACATTGTTTCGTAGAAAAGTAGATTGTTGCTAAGGAGGAGGGGGGGTGTCTTTAAAAAGGTTTCATAGTTGTTTTTTTTGTTTGCCCTTTAACAATGTATTTTAATAAATCTAACTGTTTCTATCTTTAAGTTGAGCCTGTTTTGCCTTTCTTCTAATCCTATTCCATAGTAAAAAGATAGATCCCCACACTACGTTTCACCAAACAAATTCGGCGAATGTAAAACTACTACAGTTTTGGTGTTGTCTTGGGAATACAAACTTTAACCCATTACACTATATAACACAACCCTGCAGTTTTAATAATTTTGAAATTTGCAAAAAACTGCAGTAGAGATTTTACAATATACCAAAGCTGATACTTTTCCTAATACCCTATGGTACAAAGGGACAACTTAATGAGCAGGTCACATTTCCCTAAAAAACTATGTGCATACATTTTTTTTCACTGATTATCTTTGTTGCCTTTATTCAAAGAAGAAGAAACTCTGGTCAGCATTAGCTAATTTCTTGTTTGCCTACCAGATAAACCTCAACGAAGTATTAAAACTGAAACAGGAAAAACAGAAAATAAGTCTTAATAGAACCTTTGTAAAATAATCAACTCTTAAAAAGAAATAATGCATATTAGGTCCATATTCTGGGAAACTTTTGTTATCTTAATGCCAACTTCTATGCAAAAACAGAGAAGTTTTTAAACTGTTATATGATTTGAAAAGGAAAATATTAAAAATCAAACTTTTTATGCATAATAAAGTTACAGAAAATACAGGCTTTTTGAACAATAATTTCAAGGCAGAGTTTTTCAAATATAAACACGTCAAAATATTTCTGAAGAGAAGACGCTTACAGATGTGGGTGCTATTGAAAAGTTTTAAAAAGCATTTGATTTTCCAAACCACATTTGAAAGAAAAAACAGATTTCCACACAGACTGCTGGCTATGTATGTGCTTTTTTCACAAATTCCTTGAATCATTTTTTCCTTCCTTTCACTCCAGCACTATCAGTACAGACACAGAAAATTGTTTATTACTCCTTATTTTACTGACAGATTTTTGTTAACCAATTATGGGCATTACATGATTATTACAGGGATGTTCTAGATGGAGTTCTTTGAAATAAATAGCAGCTATTCTATAAGGAAAATAGCTTTGTTTTGCTATTTGCAAATGTTAGAGACTTAAACAGTGAAAAACAGTAAACTTCAAAAATAAAAAAATTATGATAAGAAAAGGCTTGTATTAATAAAAAGTTCAATGAAAAAATAAAATCTACAGCTACCTTTTCACGAATAAAGTCTACATGTAATTTTTTTGCAGGGAGGGGCATGTCTAAAGAATTTCCATTTGCATTCACAAATTGGAAACAGTCTAAAGACAGTTTTATGCTTTGATCTATGAAAGATCTACACATGAAAATGACCATAGAACATTCAGACCTGGACTATTAAACTTTGATATATGATACAAATGAAATCCTTGGATCTCAGAAATGATGAATCCAGAGTGTGGACAACAATTAGGTTCTTTATTGGCCAAGCTGAGGAAAGCTTGGGATTCTGCTTACCTAAACTCCCAGAACATGATAGTTTGGCAGTATTATTCCTGACCTTATAAGTAAGACCTTTACACAACAGCCTCCGAACAGCCTCTATTCTCTGAGCTCTTTGTCAGCAATTTCCTTTCTGCATTAACAATATTGTAACTCAACATTATTTTACTTTATCTGTTCATGGATACTCCCTAATACTCCATCAATTATTGTTTCATGACAGTTTGCTAAATACAACCCTGTTGGGGGTGATCAGCAGTTACCTAGATTGGAGCATTTGCACAGTATTTAGTGCAATAGGGCCCTTCTCCCAGTACAAAAGTAGAACTAAATGTCATCTCAATTTCAGCTTCATGTTTAAGCTTCTCCATGCATCTACTTCCTCTTATTTTTTCAGTCAGAGAACCAGAATTTCTGGGTCTTGTGATGAAGTTTTCTCAACCATTTTCCTATTGATAGTGCCCAGTTCTGCTGGTAGCTTAGCACAACTAGTGCTATTCACTGTTCATACCCCCAACATACACACTTCTTAAAAATTCATCAGTAGTTAAAGCCCACAAAAAATATAGTTCTCTTCTTCATTGCTTAAGCAGAAACTTCATTTACTCTGACTGACTCCTCCACAGCTTCAATTAACTGCTCTCCTCTCCCTTTAGCCAGGCTAGGCAATTGCCTTACTTGCATTCTTATCCAAAACCTCCTTTATTCTGCTCCCTGACCCAAGGGCTTCTGATAATCTGGTAACCTTTCAATCAATAGAATTGGCAATTTCTTGATGGCAATGTACAGTTCTGGTAATATTTGTGGAACACAAATACAGCTGGAGCTGAACTTTAAGAATCAGAGAATCATGAAAAATCATTAAAACCAACAAACCAACTCCTTCAATTTAGCAGGAAAAAAAAATCGAAAAAGAGACATTGTCTCTTACTGTCACCAGAGAGAAACGTGTCACCATTCTTCTTTCGGGAGCCCTAAAATCGCTGTTATGGTGCATGTATCTTTCTTTACTACATATTAATATCACAACTAAATTAGTCCATTTTCTACTGGAGGAAATATTCTCATTTTTATACGGTATAGGAAAATTGAAGTTACAATATAAATACATTTCTTTCCAACTTCCAATAATCACCTGAAACTATATTTGTGCCCCAATGTTTGAGGCACACAGAATGTTTTTCCAACATTCCCTTTTCAGTTTAGTTCTCTCTCCAGTTAGCATGTAAGCCCTTTTTCCTAGGACATAATAGATGGAGAAACTTCAGGATACAGGTCAGAAGTGGTCTGGTTTATTTAGTATGACCTGCAGCCATACCAAACTTACCTTTCATGAACTGGCATTCTACTAATGATATATGAGCACATTCAGCTTTTCATGTATAAATTTATGGGACAAATTCAAAAGATGTTTGGCAATACTATTCAGCCTCTAGCCATGAAAATGTTTCTCAGCCTTTCCTAAAAGAACAGTCTCTAAATGAGGAGCAAAAATTCTTCTTTCTCATGAAGCACTACAGAAGTGACACTAATTGCATGTGGTTGTAGTTCAGGCCTCAACAGAAGACTGTTTAAAGCAAAGTGACACCACAAATTAAATCTGTATCCCCACTCCAGAAACACTGGAAAGACAGTGGTTCAGACAACAATTTATTCTTTTATTCTATTAAAAGCAGCAGCCTCAAATTAGAGAAGAGAGGTTGGAAAAAGACAGAAGATGACATGTTGGGATTATTAGAATACTGGGGATGCTAATTCTTCAGTAACCAACAGACTTCTTTAATTTAATTTTATAGAGCTTCTTACACTGGATATCGCACTACTTGTACCTCTGTTAATAGTTACTATGAAATCTTCCACCTAAGTACATGAGCTACACATTGTGTGGGTGTACTCATTTTACTACTCATTTTTTAAGCATTCTGTATTAGCTCCAGGTTTTTTATCTAGTACCATGTACCACGGGCACGTTAAAAAGGGCAAATATTCTGTAAGAACTCTCATATTTGCAGAAACAAATACTAGCATTAGACCCAACCTCATGTGTTAATAATATCCCACTGGGTTTTTTTCCTTGTATACAGACTGTATGTCCTGCCCAACAATACAAAACTCTTTGTATTATTTTATTAAAAAAACAACTGAAAAATGGTGAAATTAATTTCTCTTAGAACTCCAGCAGTCTAACAGCAGTGACTGCCATGTAAGACAATGAAGAGATATCTTCAACCACGCTCCTACAAGTGCACTTTGTTCTATATCAAAGAATTTGTAATGAGAAAATGGATAAGGTTCAACCCCAAACAGGAATCTTAACATTTTTAGTTTAAAAAGTATTGATTTTTATTCTTTGAAAATCTTGAAACTTGCTTAAACAGATTAAGATAGTCACATTCTTCCCAAAACCGAAAGACCATCCATTATCAACTTCAATATTGTCCTATAAAACACTGCAAAGTAACTTGATGCTCTGCCTTGCTACGTCTTAGAAACAGTAAAGCCAGTATAATTGGATGATTAAAGAAGGAAAGAGAAGACCAAATCATTTGACAGATGATGTGAAATTAGGGGAGTGGTCATTGAAGTTGAGGAAACCACTTAAAATGTCAGAAAAAGACAGGAAGCATGATATTGGAAGAGTGGTCACAAAATGCCAGTAGCAGCCAGACAAGAGGTGTCTCTGGCCCAGTGCTTATTTCTACCTTACTCATTTGGTGTCGTGATTTCTAAAGGAAGACTGGAGCATATTGTAACTACTTAAAAACTACGAAAAACAAATATACACTGCACAAATCTTGTCTGGAACATTTATGTATATAAGATCCACAGGACCATAATACAAAATAGCATCAGAACCTTTAAGAAAAGGTGTGATTTGAAAAGCACTGAATTTCAGCATTTCAGGTAAAGCCACATGGGCAAAGACATAGACTCAAAAATGTTAACTAGCATAGTTTCATTGATTTTAGATGCAAATGAGTTGGTTACTCACTGGTTTGTAATGTGCATAGAAGGAACATCACACATTTCCCCGCAGTGACTGAAACGACCTTACAGAAGCTGGTAATTCCTGATTCCACTTTATGTTCAGGTGTTTTTCTATGAGGAGAGTGGAACCTACATTTGGGTCTCTGACTCCTAAAGCAGGTATGAGATGGGAGTCTCCTCAGACAGAAAGGGTAGAAGCAGAAGAGCCTGTGCAAATGTTTGGAAGATCTCTTTCATCTATGAGCACATGGAGAGCTGATCAGGCCTTGCCACCCAAAGCTACTACTAGTGCCAGGCAATAAGACTTCCATGAAAGCTCCATAATACAAAAGATAAAATGCTCATTTAAAAACGAAAGGGGAAAAAAAAGGAAAGGATAAACTACTATAATCAAACATACAAGCAAACCCATTAATTTAAATGTTTCCACATGGATATGAACAAAAAGACTCTCTTACAACTTCTAAGTGATCAGAAGTGAAACTGGAGATATTTCATGGTCTCCTAAAAATCCTAGTCTTGACAAAAGTAAAACTTGCTGTCATTTTCTAGGCAGTAAATGTTTTACTGCTGGGAAAAGATTTTGATGTTTGTAATTTCTATTGAAGAGCACTATGAAGTAGTTAAAAATATTGCCACATCTGAAAAACAGACCAACGGGAAGTATAAGACACTTGTTCATCTGTATTTCTGTGACTTTTCTCACTTGGTATTATTTGCAACCCTACTTTCATGTCTGGCAACAGTGCCAACTCCACTAAGGATCATATATTACTTTTATCATGTTGATTACATATGTTCACCAGTTTTGCTGCCCATATATGATTAGTGTGGTTTGCACATACTTAGTGACATAATCCAGAGCATGACATTTTCACAGAAAATGTGTTTACTGGGAAAGAGCTCCTTAGAAGTTTGCATTCCTTAAAGCTTTGATCTACATGACATCAAGAATCCTATAGTTTGAATATATGTTTATCATTTACATTATTAAGATCTATCTCCTTCTCACTATATGGCTACTGAACACTTTGGAAGTAATTTTGGAAGTCAAAAAAAAATTTCCTTTCCTCTAAGGTGAACTTCATAGTAGCTGAATAAAAGAAAGCCTCTTAAAATGTTCTCATCTGTGAGTTTAAACTTCATGATTTGACATTTAAATTCTGTTATTCATCAGCACTTCACAGCAGAACTTGATTTGTCTAAATGGATTTGAAAGCCCACAAGTGAAGAGAATCAGAAAAACCTGGTTTTGAATATCAAAAGATTGTATGTGAAAAGTATTTTTACAGGCTGCATGTACCCATTTTATGGATCAATTAACTTCTCCCAGAATGAATTTTTCTGAGACCATATATGAAAAACCAAACCCCTTCCCTGACACTTACTGATATATGTCTTTTCTGAGCACAGCTCTACTAAGAGGGTTGTCAGCCTGAGGAGCCATAGAGACACATCCAATCTTGAGCACCAAAGTGTCTTCTTTAATTGATGGATTAGCTGCAGTTAGGAGAAGAGAAAATATGTGTTTGATTAAAAGTCAAATGCACATAGCAGGAACACTGAAAGACCATTTCTTTAAAAAATGTACATAAGAATATTTGCTAAGGATTCAATTTTGCACAGGAGCAACATAAAATCAATAGCCCTGCTGTGATACATAAACATAAAACTATTGTAATTTCATTTCCCCAGAGTTTTATCACACCACTGAATCCTGGTCTGTGACTTCTCATTGTCTCTGACACTTTTTGTGGGGGTTTTATTTCAAAATGACTTCAGACATTTTATCATAGATTCTTTGTGATCTGTTTGTTTCTCCAATAACTATTTGCTGAAATATCACCATGTAAACCAGTCTGAATTGTGCACCCTTTTTATTATGGGCCTATATCTTTAGATGTAAAACATTACAGGATATCACAGTATAACCATCCTGGTAGCATTTGGAATCGGCTGCAACACACATGAAAAGTTCAAACACAAGGACTGAAACACGAGAATCTGAAATCTGACACATATACAAAGAACAAGATGTTATACTGGACAGTAAATTTCACATCAATAACAAAATTATTCCAAGGAGAAAAATCTCTGCTTTCCACTTATCTCCATAATTTTCAAATTTCAGCCACATGTAAAGCTTCTTAGTTTTAAAAGTAGTGGTCATATTAGACAGAAACCCAAAGTTCTTCCCAGAAATAAAATAGCACCACATTTTTTGTAGAAAGCTAACTCTGTCAGCAGGCACAGACAAAGCACTTGCATAAGGTTGTGCTCAGAAGAGTCCACATTAACTAGGAAACTCAGGAGCACATGTGATGCAAGTTCAAAGAGTTCATCATCTGCAGGGAAACGGTTCACTGCAACACCTGTGTGAAACATAAAGGATGGAACAACATCACACTTGCTCCCACATACAAGGAAGTTCTGCAAGACTCTCATATGAGTTTTGAAAACAAGACTGCAGTAGAAGAGAGTTTAAATATTTTACCGAAGTGTGAAATGCTTGTATACAGACTGTATGTCCTGCCCAACAATACAAAACCCTTTGTATTATTTTATTTAAAAACCCCTGAAAAATGGTGAAATTAACTCCACTTAGAACTCCAGCAGTCTAACAGCAGTGACTGCTATGTGGTTAAGAACCAGCAAAATCTCTAAGTTTAAGGAAACGGTTTCTTCAGACCCAGTAACGTCCTGGTAAAAAAAAAGATACCGTGCTTTGCAGTTAAATACATAAAAAGACACGTATATTTCTGAACGAATCTAAGAAATCATAGAAATTCTAAGATGATGTTTTCAAATTATTGTAGGGAATACCCCAGTAAATATGTGGCAAAGTAGGAACACAAGTTTTGATACACAAGTATATTAGCACACAAATGATCTATTTAAAAGAAACTCAGGTACTTTCAAAGTAAACACAAAACCTTTAGCCCCCCCCACCCCCCTCCCCCCAAGAAAAAACAAAACTATTTACAGATAGTTTGGTTGCTAGAAATAAGATACAAGAGTTAAGCTGATGAAAAACTCCATTTTTTAACAAAATCTGAACTCATATTTTCAAAAGTTAGTAAGGCATTGTACTAAGTACTAGAATACTGCCACTGTACACTTAGGTCTTGGGTATTTGCTTTTCAGTACTCACGCAAGAAAATGGAGGGATGGTATTAAATATACATCTGATTATAACTGCAACTTAATTAGGTGGCAAATGCCTTATTCTTAGGAAGTGGATCTTAATAAAATACATCTTAGGCTAAGAATTTTAATTTGTCTCTGACACTTAGCAAAACAAAATAAACACAGAACTACCCATAGGAGTTTCTATTGTGTAAGTATTTTAGGCGTTTTTTTCAAAGGTGGGCATGGGCCCTTTGAGTATAGTTTACTGTAGGTCAATAAATAAGCCAATTTTAAATCAGAAAGAATCACAGACAATTAGCTGGTTTCTAAAGAGTCATATGAATTCATGTGATGAATTCATATTCCATTCATTAACCCATGCTTTTCAAAACATGGGAATAATGTAGTAAACAATCACAGTCATCGCAGATATTAAAAAACTTGAGGGGAAAACCATCTATGCTACATTTTTAAAACATACTTACAATTTAAGTATACTTACAATATAATACTGTACATATATTACTTTATACTTACAATATAAGTACAATCTAGGAAAATATTACAGACTCAAGTGTTCACAATCTCACTTGGTTTTATCCACTCATCTCAGTCATCTTTTTGCTGAATTAAATACATTATGCTCTTTTAATCCTTCCCTTTAAGCCTCCTCATCTAGCATTTAACATTTTTTATACTTTTCAGCACCCTCTCTACTTTTATCAATGCCCAGTTTTACAACAGAAGGCAAATTGGACATGATATTCCAGCATCTGCCATATGCAGAAGTACAGCTATCCCCCTTATTTCTTTTCCCTCAGTCCTCTGTGACCCTCGAGCTCTTTCAGCCACTGTTTCCCAGGATAGGCTCTCTAGTCCTGAAGACCCAGTCTGTGTAAACTGTTTCCTCGATTTATAACTTTAGCTTTAGAGGATTTACTGTATTTTCTACATATAGTGATGTAAGCACAGTAACCCAGATGCATGGCCTCAGGAAATTCTTTGCAACATTTGCTGATGATAGCAGCAATGGATTTATATTTACTTTCAGACTATTAAACATTAATTTCATTTATTATTCCCAATTGATGAGTTTTTTGGGGTTTGTTTTGTTTCGTTTTGTTAAGATTCCTGGTTAGCCATTTTAAATTCATTTAACATTTCCACAGAGACAGTACGGGGATGCATTTAAATTAAATACCATGAGACAAAATGTCAAACTACCTAGAAAAGTCTAAGCATATCAAATCTTTGCAAACATTTTATCAACCAAGAACTGAAACCACAATGAAGAATGGAAATCAGATGGTTTTTAAAAGTCTAATTTTCCATAAAACCGTATTTATTATCATGCAACAAATATGTAATTTTTTATTAACTGAATCCTGTAATATTTTTTCTTTATGTTCTCTGAGGGAGAACAATAAAACTACCTGTCTTAATTTTATTTGAACATTACACTTTTCATTTTACTAGATAAGCCTCAGCTGTCTAAAATCTGCTCTTCCAAGGTGTGTTAAAAATTAGTCTCAGAAGACCAAGATCCCTGACCACAATTTACTCAGCCTGACTGATTTGAAACTTTAATAGTAAGTGAGGAGGATGTTACAAACCATATGTTATGACAGACTTCAAAGTAGAGAGTCATGCTCATGTGACAAGAATATATCACATCTACAAATGCAGGACATACATTTATTCAGTGCGCTGCCTTTTCTTTTTCACTATCATCAAATCTATCATGTCCTTTATAGTGATTCCTGATATTTTGCTCTGAGTACGGACAAAAAAGAGTTGCTATTGTCCTCAAACCAGCCAGATGTGGATTTTTTCTGTCTTTACAAGTTCTTATCAGTTTTTTGCAATTTAAAATTTTTACTTATGGTCTTCTGCTATGCAGCAATTCTTGTTCCTACTTGTCATATATTGCTTTCATATATTTAGTTACCTTTACTTCATCGCTGAGTTAGTGTGGGCTATTGGCCAAAGCTTGAAACACCACCTGATGTATTAAAAAATCAAACTCAGAGAAAGCAGCATTGCTTATTGCCAAGGACAGAATGCTGCCCTCACATATACCACCAAATATACCACCATTGGTGCTGCTGCAAAAGCCATGAAAACTAAAATAATATAAAATTGTGTGGGTGTAGTCATGCATGCATGTATGCAAATTCCTTAGAAAGAAGAAACATGATTTTTATTATTTCAGTGTGGTTCACAATGAACCACAGTTCACTGTGGAAGTTGCAAGTAAACAACAGATTTGCCTTTTTTTTTTTTTTAACTAAACATGTAAAGTCACAATTACTTGTGGAGTTTGGGAGAAGGATAGTTTTTGTAGCTATCAGTATGCACAGCAGAGAACTAACAAGAAGAGAAACTAAAATAATTTTTCTGCTTTTACTGTAGTGATCACAAATTGGAACACACAAATCTTATTGGATTGAAAATCTCTTCCTAGTCCATAAATGATGAATGAGGATCTTATGGCGGCATATCTCCAGAAGATGTAACACTCTTCTGACCTAACACAACAGAGGTGTGGGTCTTAATCAACTCTTGCTCCTTATTGTTTCTAATTTCTATCATTCTTGACAATAAGCAGGTGAAGAGAGAAGCAATTCATTTCAGGTTCATAAACAGATGGGACTTTGGGAAAATCTGGGGTGAAAGAAGAAATGAAAGAACACTACCAATTTTCACAGTGATGCTACTTCAGAGTTTTTCCAGTAGAAGAGTGTAGCTGGCTTCCTAATTAATTAGGATAGCCTTTAGCATTTTGTTTTAAAAGCATACAGTTTTTCTTACTACATTGACTGCTTAACCATGGCAATTCTGTTCCTTGCAGGAATTCTTAAGCAAGAAACAGCAAAAAGATGAAGTATTTCTTAATTTCTTTTTAATGAAGTATACAGCTACAGAGCTACAAAAACATACTTTTGTAAAACATTTCCTTGACAGCATGCCCTAGAACTCCTTTCCAAGTAGAATCATAATTCTTTCTTGCCAAGACAGCCAGTCTAATTTTATCTTCCTGTGTTTTCAGCAATCCCAGCTGGAAAATTGTAGAGGATGCTGGCAAAAAAATGATCTATGTAAATTCTCACTGCGTGCACTTCTTGCCGTTAGGTTATGAGAAAAATCTAAAGACTATACTCTTAGGACTATATTATGTGTTGTACATAATGGTAAAAAAAATGTTCCATACCTACAGAAGTTATGTAAATGTATCATGATATTAGTAAAACACTACTTTTTTTTAACCTCTAGAATTGAAAGAAGTGAATGTACTCCCATTAGCTGTTACATGGTCTAATTTTAACACTAGCATCTCTATTTATAAATAAAGACTGTAATAGGGATGGAAATATATTTTTACATACAAAGGTAAAACAGTATCTTACAGAACAAGTATTATCCGTCGATCAAATAGCGATTTATGAACATTTTACACTACCCAAACTCTGTAAATACCTGAAAGCTTTTTGCACAAGAGAGCTGGAATAGCTTCAACTAAAATGCTAAACTGCATCATCTGTTGGGCATCATCCTTAAGGTACATTTCAATAATATTTTACAAACTAAACTATCTACTTGCTTTACTAGCACGTGGCTTTCCAGGTGTCAATGTCCACAAGAGCTAAGGCTCCCTGCTTACACTCCACTGCTGGAACAAGTGTCCATGGAACACTGCACTGATACCAGTGTAATGAAAGCAGACACAGAATCAGCACTGCAGAACTGGGCGCAGTTCTCTTTCCATGATTTTTGACCATTCTTTATAATCACACTTTAAATGCAAACTCCATAGGTACCAAAGCAAGGATGAAATAAATAGCTAAAGGAAATTTTGATCAAATGTGCAGAGAAGTAGCATGAATGTTAGATGTTTCCTAAATCTGACCTAAAACTAGAACTGAAGCAATGGTCAGCGATTTAACTAGAAGTATTTGTCTACAATACTGAACAGCAAAAAAATCTTTAACATAAACTACTGTACCTTCTGCAATATGATGATCTTCCTCATTTTTGGGAAAGAAGACTCTTATTACGCCTGTGTTGATATAAATCAGAGGCAAGTTGCGGGAAGTCAAAGCATGAGTCCTCATTGGTTGGCCTGGTGACTTCCTTTTCTCCTTTTGACTCCTTGGCAACCTGGCTTGAAAAATGCTTGCAATTGCATTTAGCAAAGGAAAACAAAGGACCACATCAAAGGCCTGAGCAGAGAGAAGGATCTCATGAAGGAAATGAGGAGAACCATCAGTGTGACCTTCTGACAGCTTATGAAACGTTCTTCGTTCATTTCTTGATATCAATTTGTGCCGGACATTTTTTGTCACAGCTTTGGTATAAGTGAGAGAAAGAAATCCATGTTGCTGGTGCGAACCATCTAAAAGTTTTGCAGTTGTCTGTTTCAAGGAAAAAAAAAATAAATAAACTTTTGCAAAAATCTACATGTAACATTCATCAATTACCATATTTCTGGTTATTTAGGATTCTATATTTTTAGTAGATTTCTAGAGTCATTTAAGAGTTAAAAAAAAACCAAAATACCTTTCATTTTTCTGAATGCACAGTTTTTCCACAACCTGTCCACACTTCTCTGCATGAGGTCATCTAAAACTATGAATTTCTGAACATGTTTTTCTTTTCTAATTACTTACGTTTCATGAAACTCACATCTAATCAGCCAAAAAACCCCATTTATTCAAGAAACTAAATTTACCAAATCTTTTGGATACTTTTTAACACAATTATATGTTTTGATTTCTCCTTAATTTAAAACATTTGTAGATCTCACTCCCTTTGTCTTGTTCCTTCTGTATGTGCAGACACCATAGCTGTTAAAATACCACTTGGGTGCTAAGACAGCTTCACCCCATCTCAACATGGGGGTATAAACCACCCATAGTCATCTAAATAAGTATTGAACTGGTTTTGCCTCATCACATCTGAGTATTTAATAAAGGAGCAATGCCACATGCTAAAGCACATAATTTCATTATACTTTGCATTTTAAAATAGCAGATTCCTTTACTTAGGACAGATTTGTCTTGATAAAGATGATACTTAAATGCTTAGCTCCCAGAAGATGTGTAGGACAATTTCCATATTACCTTTGAAAGTTTTTTAGTCATTGCTAACAATGGAAAAATGTAAAAAACATATTTAACAGAATTCTTTAAGATTATATAAACATTAGCTTTAATCATGTAAGCACAAATCAAAGCAACTATATTTTGCAAGTAGTTGCTTCTTTCAGCACATTAAATTTGATAGAAATCAATTTAATATAATTTATACATTGTTAGCAGAAAAATAACATCACTTTCTTAAATAAGCAGGATACATAGTTTAAATGGTGGAAAACGGGAAGCTTTTAAAATTAAATTAATTAAAACAAACTGGTAAATTAATTTACTATAAGAACTGAACCAAAAAGAATAATAAAGAGTACTCCAAATCAATTTTCATGATGGAAATAAATCAGATCATCCAGAACTTTCACTAACATAAAGTAATTCCATAGACCCACAGATAAAGAGGCCAATGTCATCACACATAAAGTTCTTCAAGGATAAAGAGGCAAGAAGAAAATGGCTTAAATATCTCACACTGAGATATTCTGAATCAGCAAGTAATCTTCCAAGCATTTAAAAGAAAGACTCAAATATGGAATTATTAATTGCTGCATTATCAGAATTAGAGAAACAATTTTATAAGGCTGCATAAAGGTATACTGCAGTAATACCAAGTACTTAAATCCCCAAGTAGATATTAGAATTACAGTAAAAAATGTAGCATTTAGTACTGGGTTTTACAAATTTGGCCTTCAAACATACTCTGTGTGCTCACTTCTAATATAAATGAATCTCAATTACTTCAGTGGTCTGTTGTTATGTACAAGGTTGTGAACCATCAACCCTCATTCCCTTATATACTAAAAAATGACAACTATTACTAAAGGATAAGGTGGAAACAAGTTACATAATCAATATAAGCAAGAAACCTATTCACTACAAAAAAAATTAGATGACAAGAAATTAATTTAAGGGTCTTTTTTCTTTTTTTTTGTTGGCATTTATTAGTGAAAGTTCTGTGTTCAAAAATTTTAAAAAGATTCTTACAGAGGGAAAGAAGCCAGAGAAGCTACTGAAAGGATCCTGCTTGCTGATAGGTCGAACCAACAAGGTGCGTCTGTTCAGCTTGTCAGTACAGGAAAGGAACACACCTCCATATTGCCCCAGAGACCAAGAATCTTCCCCAAGGCTTGAGGTAATGAACGAGGCATGGAAGATAGGAAGAAAGAAAAAAAAAGAAACAAAAAAGTTGCTATAAGCAAAAAGAACTGTTTACATTTAGCTTGCATGTTTCGATGTAACTGCAAGATAAACCTATGCCATACCTTTTCCTAAAAAACTGAAATTCAATCAGTTAAAACAAAAAAAGAGATAAAAAAGGTAACTGTAAAATTTTATATGAAAGGACAACCTACAGCAAGAGGTCAAGAAAAATGAGAATAAAAGTACAGTAAGATCCTGTGTGGAGAAAAGAGACTTACCCTGGATTTTCAGCAGATAGCTTCAGCAGAACAAGGAGAATGATTACAAGAACAAAGACACTGTGAATGTAAACCTGTATTCACATGTTAAAAAATCTGTATTATTTAGAAAAAGTTAGCTTGTAAGTGTTAAAATGTGCCTTGTACTATAGTTCTTGTAACCATTCCTTTTAACATATAGGAGAATAAAGTGAAGTAATTTGCTTAAGAAGAGTTATTCAGGTAAAGCACCTTAGTTTACTACAGAAATCTCACCAAACGTTTTTCTCTGCATTGTAGAAAAATTCCTTCAAAATGTCCTGACTGCCAATCTCCCCCTGGCCTGGAAAACAGAAATTTCACCTTGTCTATTCTCTGCTTTTGGTTTTAGTCCACAGAGATTTATACATAGGAAAGGTATCCCAAATAGATTAGAAAATATAAATGAGAACAGTGACAATTTTGCCAGGTGGTGTAAGTTTTGAGTTTGTTAGAAGTTTTTAGGATTTTGTTTGGGGTTTTTTTCCCCCCAAAGTTTGTTAAGAGGAGCTGGCTACTGGGATTTCACAGAATCACAGAATATCTTGGGTTGGAAAGGACCCACAAAGATCATTGAGTCAGACTCCTGGCCGTGCTCAGCACCATCCCCAGGAGTCACACCATGTGCCCAAGGGCATTGTCCAAATGCTTCTTCAACTCTGTCAGGCTGACGCTGCGACACTTCCCTGGGGAGCTGTTCCACTGCCCAACCACCCTCTGGGCAAAAACCTTTTTCTGATATCCAACCTAAACCTTCCCTGACACAACTTCAGGCCATTCCCTTGGGTCCTGTCACTGGGCACCACAGAGAAGATATCAGTGTCTGCTCCTCCTCTTCTCGCCATGAGGAAGCTGGAGACAGCAACAAGGTCTCCCCTCAAGTGTCCTCTTCTCCAGGCAGAACAGACCAAGTAACCTCAGACCCTGCTCACATGGTTTCCCTTCAAGTCCCTTCACCCTCTTTGTTGCCCTCCTTTAGATGCTCTCTAGTAGTTAAATAACTTATATTGTGCGGCCCAAAACTTCACACAACATTCAAGGTGAGGCTGCCCCAGGGCAAAGCAGAGCAGGACAATCCCTTGCCTGGCTGGTGATGCTGTGCCTGCTGCATCCCAGGACATGCTCAGCACTCCTGCATTGTGAAATGATTTTAAAAGATTTAAAAAAAAAGTACACATTTTTAATTAGCAAATATTATATTATATACAAACAATAACTGCATTTGTAACTTAGGCAAAAAGACAGGAATTGAAATAATTGTTTAGACAGCTCATCAGGAATAAAATCATAAAGAAATGATGGTAACGTTGCTAAACTGGTACTAAACCTCCTTCCTATAGTACATAGGGAACATTCAATAAGATCTTGCAGACATTGATTCCCAAGTCAAATTTATTTGTGCTCCTAAGTATTTTAGTTATTTTCAACGCAAACAGCTGTGCTGAAGCTTTTAACTATGCTTTTCCTCTCAAGGAGTAACACAACGATCCTATTTTCTCTTAATCTCTTAATTCATAATGGAATTTGTTGATCTGTAATAGCAAATACTACCACAGCTGATCAAGGAGTACATAGGCTCTCTCTCTGTCAAGGCTTGTTTATTCATGGCCAGTACAAACCAGATGGCACATGCAATCTGTCTACAGAGCCGTGTGCCTGGCTGTTAGGTGACACAGAGTCATGGTGGTGTAGCAAACTATCCAAACAGGACTTGCAAAATGGGAAGGTAGACTAGGCCTAGCTACCTACCCTGACTGCACACAGCACTGATGATGTACTGCTTGGGATTTGTTACTGAAGTTTTGCTCAGGTGTCTGCACAACACTGTGCTATGTGACACAACACAGATCATCAGCTTAGCCCTCTTCGTTACATTAACTGCTGCTTTGCCTCAGCAACAGATGTTTCTGAAAAACAGAGTTGTTTCTCTTCAGCATGTAAGAGTAACATAGCATAAATCATTAAATAATGGCACTCGCTAACACACCATTAATGAATATTTCAGGAATTTCCCATTCTAAAGCTAAGCTAAAATGAATTATTTTGGTCTAATGGATCAAGAGAGCAGTAAGTGAAAAAAATTACTCTCCTAAATTTGCAATAATTTCTATGTTTTTCTAGGGAATTAGATCTAATTCTGAGGAAACATAATTGTGATTTTTATTACTTAAAAGGGTAAAATAATTTAACTGAAATTGAATATCTACCTTAAATTAAGAATTAAGAAGAAAAAACCCAAAACAGCACCTGCCTTTATCTTTCAGCCTGAAATGAACGCATCACAATTCGCAGGAATTACCTGTTTCTGTAATGGTCAATATTGAAGCTTTCTATTTTACATTTGATTTTGGTATAGACATCCTGCATATCCACTGAGGCACTGAGATCCTCTAATTCACTGACAATACAGACTTCTGCAATAGTCAAAAAAAATAAAAGTTATTAGTTATTAATTGGAAACTTGAAGGATTTTAAGCAAGAAATATATCTGAGACACTACATTTTGTAAACAGGATAATGCTATTTCTACTCAGAGTTTTCTCATAAAGCACTTTTTGACTCAAGTGTCACACTGGAATCCAAACCTTTTTATATAAATGTATTGAGAAACATATATATGGAGTTTCTAGTTTAGGTATTTATAGCATAATTCCTGGAGCGTGGGGGGAAATGAAAATACATTTGCCAGGAGATTTACACTAATTACAGTAGCTTTCTTTCTCTTGTGCAATTATTTAAAATCAAAGGTTCGAGTACAATTCTTGAAAATTAGCCTTAAAAATTAGTCACTTTATTTTTTCACATTTCTATGGCCAACAGTGTTAATACCTATGCAGCAGTATTTCCTAGAAAATAGAAATTGAAGTCCTGCAGTTTATGGAATCTCAGGTTCTTTCAAACAGTTACTGTTGGATGATAATTCAACTATATCTCAAAGAGAAAAAAAAAATAAGCTGTGTAGGACACATATTTTTCTTTTCAAGACAGAAGTTGAAACTCTCCATTGAACCCTTTACTAAACTTCCTTTGACTAAAATGATGATATTATGGTGATTAAATTAAATTGAAATTTGAAATTATCAGTATTAAACTACAATGGACTATATATGGACATACACAAAATACATGACTAAATAATATAAAAACAAAATATGATTGTTTCTAAGGAAATAAATGTTGCAGTCTAGGTCAATTAACCAACTCATTTCCAATTTATCTTAATCATCTGTCCACATGGAGGGGAAAGTTTATGCCAAAAACAACACTGAATTCTAATTTGCATGCAGTAACCTAACTACAGTTTGTTGCTGTTACTTAAAATACAGCTCCAACCCATTATTTCTGTGTTAGAGTGATCAGCAATGTTGATACAAGCTCTGAATAGCTAACACTGTGCTGTAAAACAGGCTGTGCTGCTTGGAATTTAAAATAGTACATTAGGCAGAAAAATGCAGAATACCTGTGCCATTATTTCTAGGATCAGGAGCAAACAATTTTACAGTAATTTTTGGCAGCATCCACTGCATCCAAAGGCTGACGCGTCCACTTGAGACTCCGATATTACTTGTTGTTTGTTCCAATGTAATGGAGTCTGAGAATGGGGAATCATCACCACCCTGAAGAGAATCACCCTATGAAACAAAAGCAGTAGCTGAGGGGAAAAAAAAGTATTGCTTTTCACCACTTCTGGGGCTTTTTCTATCTCAACTGATATGGACACACAAACTACAGAAATACAGATTCCCAAAGAGTGTATTTGAATTAAGCCATTTGTAACACCAGGAAAAGATAAACAGAATATTTTTCTCTTTACTTTGGTAGAGATAACAGACTTTGGCAAAGACTAAATGGTAAAACTGTAAGGTTTTATGACAGGTCTCCTTGGCATAGCACACTTGCCTTATTGACTCTACACTATGGAAACACTATGATCAATTTAAAACAAATGCTAATTGGAATATTTGGTGATGCAATAGGAAAAGGGATATGGAGGCTTGCACATATCTGAAAGGCAAAAGAAGGAAGAGTCATTGGACATATCAAATGAAGAGCCACCCAGTAAAGCCATAACACCTACACTACGTACACACTGCGTTTGGGTAATTTTTTTCCCCCTTGTATGTTCTTCCCTGTAATTTCTTGGAAAAAAGATTTCAGAAAATAATAGCTTTTTGTAAGAATGGGAAATATTTTATTTGCCACTTTCTAAATATTTCTGTCGTTAAAAAAATGATTGTCACTTGTAATATTCTTAAATGTAGGCAATGTTGACAAATGAGCTTGTAGAAGCATCTGTGCCTTGAATAATCTCTGTTCATTCCCTAAATTTTAAGGGCTCAACAAAGAAGACACAAAGATTAATGTTTTTAGGAGAAGATGATGACAACTGAAAGTTATACTGAAAATTCTGTTATGTGGGCTTATTAGAGCAATGCAGGCATGTTCTAAAAATATTTACCAGCCAAAGGACCTCATCCTGCTCCTTTGCTGGATCTCCCAGATAGGGAAAGGAAGATGCAAACATATAACTGCTCATTAGCCCCCAGTGTTTACATCCTATTAAACTGTATGCAAGGGACACAGAAGTTCTAATGTCATCCAGAAGCCACTGAATATCCAGGAGCATCCCCACTTGCAACTCCACCATGTGTTGCAAGTTTTCTTCATTAAAGCACAAAGAAAGGAAAAAGGTTTAGTCACTTTGATCCACTAAGACCAAGTTGTTTCTAAGATTAACAGACCAATAAAAACCTGACATCTTATCTTTCATTGAAGGTTTGTGGGAATAGGCATTGTTAATTATGATGAACAACATGTTTGAGATTTATCTAATTAGAAGCCAAGATTATTCCTATGGAAGACACTCCAGAAAGCAGATCTACACAGAAAGCACTACAATTGGACTGAAACCATTTTAACCTGCCAGGCAAGATTCAGAATGCACTCGTTTCAACTTCAGATGTCCCAGGAAAGCTTGCTTTCAGTAGCAAAATCAAAATTTGACAGTACTTGCCCCATTCTGCAGTCCAAGGCTGGAAAATGCAAGTATGGAAGTTCTGTTAGCAATCTATTTTCTGGATGGGTAGGACCTAGCCCAAACCTAATGACATAATTCATATGGAAGCATTTATGCTGACAAATCACATTTTCATTCAACTCAGGCCTACAATTTAATTATACGTTTTCTAAACTACAGGAGGACACAGAGAGAAACAGCAAAGGTACGTTATCTGCATCCAGTAACCTTTCCACTTGAAAAGCTCAGTGATACTTACTACAATTGGGAAGAAACCATCTGTGTTGTCAATAGCTGACACAGAGAATTAGCATTCCAGATACTCAGTTGTATGAGGAAAGGAAAGCTTGTCCAACTAACCTATGTATGTTTCTAGAAAATATCACCTAAACATGAGACTATAATATTTGGACCAGGTCAACAGATGTAATATAAGTGTTGCAATGAAAATTAAGATCCAGTTCACCTTCAATCTATAGTGACAGCAGCTCTGCAGTAATCAAAATGCATGAAAGAAAACAAGTATATTTCTATTTATTTTTATATTTCTTATATAAGACATTATTGCTTACAGCTCTTAATAGATTACCTGGAGAGCCATAGGTGACCATCTTTTGAAAGACTGTTAGACTGCTGAGGTCCAAAAAGCATTTGCTCCCTATCACGTTCTAAGTGAGCTAACTTGTTTACACAGTCCCACCTGAAATCTCTCTCCAAGTCATGGCCTTCGCATGACCCTCTCGCTTTTAGTGTTTTCTCATTCTTCTTCTTCTGTTTTACACTGTCTGCAAATTTAATTACTAAATATAGCAGGGCCTGTCTCCTGCTGTGTATCTAATATCATTTAATGCCTACCACAGCAGGATATCTCACTGGAGAACTCTCAGATAGCTTGTTTCACTGTGATGCATCTAGCTCCTAAATAGGAGTGGCACATGGAACATATGCCACCCCACAAAGAAGTGAAAAAAAAAAAACAAACGTGGTAGAACCTGCCAAATAATATTCAGGGCAGAGACTAACTCCTTTCTCACAAACTGTGACTTGTATTTCCTATTTGCTTCTCCAGCAAAATCCTACCTGCCTCTTGCTTTTTTTGTCCAGATTCCCATCTCTTCCTACTATTTGCTAACCATGTCCTTGCAAGATATTTCCTACTGTCTCTACAAAGAGCTCTACTCTTTCCAGTGCCACTTAATTATCCTATAAGGCAGCACTGACATTGACATGAGAGTAAATATCTTTTCAACACTGTACACAAAATTGTTTTCTTCAAGGATGCCAGCATTTGTCCTTGGAATGGAAAAGTATGGGGAGAATGTCAGGCCTGCAAGCTTCCCAGCATGTGAAAGGATGTAGGCAGAGCAGTCACTTCTCCAGTGCTAACCACTGTTAGCCCTTATTGCTTCTCCTGAAATGGTAGGATTCAGTAATAAGACAGCGACATAACCCGGCCATTTTGCTGTCCTCAACTGCCCCTGTCAGCCCTCTGCAAACACTAGCCTGCCTCCCCTCTTCGGCTACTCTGTTCACTTGTAAAGCAATGAAAGGTAGGAATGAAAAATGTATCCTTCCGAAGTCACAATGCTTTGAGAATCCTATCTCCTATTTTGATGAGTCTTTATTTGCTAAGTCCACATTCTTGGAGAACATCAGAGGCGCCTCAACCTATTTAGTGACTCGAGATTTCATGCCATGAGAATAGCATTAGTTCAGATCCTTTCAATTTCTGACAATAAATTCCTTTCCATTTGTTTCTTTTGTATAACATCCACACAGCTCCTTTGACACTCTGCCTTTCAATAACTTCGCACACCTTTGTCATTTGCCTTTGAATGATTGCCCTAAAAGATGATGCTTCAATGTTGGAGTTTCACTGTGTCTGAGATGATCCTTCTCATCACACCTCACATGCTCCAAAAAGACAATGGAGTCAACAGTATCTTGGGCAAATCCCTTCAGCAGGGCAGATCTGAAGCAAGGAGCCAGCCAAAGAGAATCTCCCTGTCCTGAGATCTTCAGATGGATTACAAAGTATCAAAAAATAAAAGTCAATTAAGGTAAAGGAAAGGGAAAAGCAATACTTAAATGTTTATTTACAGTTCAAGCTAATGTTCTTGAGAATGCTGATGTTGTGGACCCATTTGTGGCACTCTATTCCTTGCATTTTATGAAAAGCAATTTTTTTCTTTTTTTTTTTTTAATATAAAGAATTTTTCAAGTTCTGTTTGTACTACAAACACACTTCATTTTGCCAAATCGTAACTTACAAACTGTGATGGAATGGGTGGGAATGAGAGACAGTCTTCTTCTCGTCTTCTCACCCCCCTCCACTCTCCCACTGAACATGTTCCAAAATGGATTTTGAATGAAAATCAAGTTTGTTCTAAAATTTTGGCAGGTCTCTACATTTTCGATAGTTGAAAAAGAAGAAAACAATAGCTGATTAAACTTAAAGGGGTACAAATACATATTGCCATCATGGTAATTTTTGAATGTTATAATTAGGTTCTTTTATTTCTGTAATTTAACGTTTTCCGCTGTTTCATGCATTTTTTTAGGATTTTGTTTTTCCACAGAGAGCTATTTTTATTTACTGGTTTGAGTACAAAGATAACTTTATTCTGAAGAAAAGTCACGCTATAATTTTCCCACACTTCTTTAGGATTATTTTTATGAAGACATTAAATTATGTACAATGCCTCTCAGAGAATCAGTCAGTTGATAATTTTGGCAGAAGGTTACTTAAAACAGTATTTGTGAGATTTTTAAAGAACTGCATTTACTCTGTAGTTAGAGATACCCACCCAGATGCATCATTAGAAACTGGACCTGCAACTGCCAAGGTTTGGAAATCATTCTACCACAAAGCCTGAAAATCCTAACAAGCGCCTCAACTCACCTGGGCTTCACCTCACCCAACAATTCTGTACTGGGCTCCTGCATTCACTTGCCCGTACTCCCCCTGGGACTGGCAGCAGGTCAGGGGAGCTAAAACTGGGTTCGGCTGCAGCATTCAGCAATGATCTCTTGATGGCAGCCATGGCAGCTGCAGAGCCTGTCAAGAGACATCCCCAGCTGCTCAACACCCTGGCCCTGTCAGAGATGACACAGGGCTGCCTCCACCTACTTCAACAGTTTAACTTCAACATACTACCTGTTGCCCTGATCTTTTCAACCTTCTCTTCTGTTTCACAGTTTCATGTTTTGGGTTCTTTCTCACGCTCTGGTCTGTAAACATAGCCAATGTTATTGTAGTTTTCAAGGTAGTTTACATTCTTTGTCTTAGAGATATGGACAGCTGAGAGACAGTTGTCTTGACCAATGGGATGGGGAGAGGTGTCAACCTTCTCCCCCAATCCCTGGCCTTTGTAAAGATACTATATAATGGAGTCAGACTTTCAAATAAAGAGGAGTTTTAGTTCATGCCTTCTAATCAAAGTGTGTGTGTTTGTGTGTGTGTGACGAATTTCGTCATACTACCTACATTTTTTCTGCAATGAAAACGTGTACACAGCTGAATTGGCCTATTCTCTTTGTCAGTGGCAGATGCTTCTCTGAAGACAGATAGAACATGTTGTGTGACTGCCCTTTGGGAGGAAAAAAAATGGAAGAGATTGCATTTCTTCTTAGTCTTCTGTTCATGGTACTGTAACCACAACCATTAGGCAGAGTTAAAGGGCTTGAAAAACTGATGGTCTGCAGTAGTTGATGTTTTATTTTTTTTGCCCCCAAATAAGTTCAGATTCACAGAATTTTTATGCAATGAAAAACTAAGAAACTGAAGTGAGAAGAAAGACTGTGCTCTTTCTTGTTTCTCATGGAGTTGCAATGTTCATTTTGGCTTTTCAGCACCCAGCATGTTATTATTAAATATGTTTATGCATTACTTTTTTGCTCTGTTTCCAGATCTACTGAAAAATCAAGCCAGAGTCAGAAACCCTGAACTATTTTCCCACAACTCCTCATGCCAAGTCCTAAAATATACAATTTAAATTCTTTTACCAATTGTTGCAAATTGACCAATATACTGAGTTTATTTTCTTACCAGAATTTATCTTTGTTCATCAGGAAGATCCAAACATACGAGGCCTTCATCCTTGGCCTGCATAAAGCTCAGGGATGATCACAGTTTGGCCACACTAATGCTATGCCTTATCAAAATAACTTCTGCATTCTTGCTCAATCACTGAGCTTCCCCAAGGACTAAACACTTCTACCACTGTTTGTACTTAAGTAAACAGTAACAAGTGGCCTGTTGTCGTCTCTACTACCTTACCTTTTTCAAGGCAGGGATGGTAAAAATGATTAACTGTTTCCAGCCTCCAGTATTTAAGCCTCTCACTCATGCTTCCCCGTCCTACCACCACCCAGGCTAAAAGTCAGTCAGCCTAGGTAGTTTTATCCACATCAGACCATGGTGCTCATATCAAGTTGTCAGCAAGAAAAGAATTAGACACAGCTTAAAATATAAATCATTCACAGATCACATAAACAAATTACCTTTTTTTTTTGCTATTTGATATAAATAGTTGCGCATGTTTGCTTTCTTCTTCTATAGCAAGTCTGTTGCAGCTGAAAGAAGCTTTAAAAATAATCATGTGTCTCGCACAGAGCAAAACACAATAACTATAAAATCTCTAAACTTAAAAAATCCCACAGCTATGGCAGCAAAGCTGTTTTCGTTTGACAGATTTCAAGATTTCAAGACTCAAAACTATAGAAATATGTAAACAAAATACAGAGTCTGATAAAAAACAAACTTCTGGAAATTTTCCCTGAGTCAAACCTACAGAAATATATATTATTTAATTACTTTATTATTGTTCCTTGTTGACTAATTCATTAAATTTCATTTAGATAATTAAGAATTTTTAGGAGAAGAAATTTTCTAGCTAGTGCGTAACATTTATTGAGAATACAAAGAAAATAAAATAAATGATGAAGAACATTTTGTGAAAGGGTAGGATATGATCACTGAACTTGGACCCATATTACCAAAAAAATCTTGGTAACATATGGATTAAAACCATTACCAAATAGTTTCAACTAATGGTCCAAGTACAGCATGTACTCCAAATACTGCTGTCTATACAGATGATCAAAACCAAATTGTTATTTATAAAGATGGTGGTTTCTAATTGTAATGAGAAATTAATCTGATGTGAGTAGTGGGAAAAACCACTATTCTTGTCACTATATTATTTTCTTACTATTATTATTTACCTTCAATTTTGTATCCATGGCAATATTTTTCACAATTGAAATCATGCACATATAGTTATTCACCAAAACCAAGGCTATTCAAATAACCTAGAAACATTATAGTGAAACAACTTAAGAACTGAAACTCTAACACAAACACCTTTTAATGTCAGCTGCCTCTTCAGTGTGTATGATGCATATATAAAGTAGGCACTAGCAATCACCGTTTCATTTTCTCCAAACTTGGGAATTAATATAAAATATACACAAGGCTAAACCAATCCTGGATAAATGTTGAATATGTATTGCACTCAGAATCCAAGTTATTTTATATCTGCCTGTGTTCCAGAACTGTTCTATGAGGTGTCCCTAAAGTTGATGAGGTTATCCTGAGACTGAAAGTCAGTCATTCAGAAAAGTGTCCCTACATTCTAATAGATTTTTGTTAAAAACAAAGCACTGCATACATGTGATACCTTGGCATACCTTCTGATCTTGGTATACCCACCAATCATCTGATGCATCTTTGACTCTCTCTTGGAGCACAGACAAGGTCAACTCATTATTCTAACTTGTAAACCTGACAGAGGCACTAAGAAAACCACAAATACTACACCTTTACAGTTGCACAGCTTCCTGTGACCACACATTCTACTCTATTCCAGCTACCTGGTGACTTATGGCTAATGATACTCATGGGTGATGTTTAACATGGCATTCATGCTGATAAAAGAATTAGCCTGTTTCCTCAGTACGGCACAGGACTCCTCCCCCTGCCTAGAATATTTTACAGTTTCAGGCAAACACAGACATTATGATCAGGTACCAGATTGCTCCAGGCAGTTACACAGTGTTATAAATGAAGGAAGCAGAAATGCATAAAACTGAGTGTCCAATCGTACATCTGAAGATGCATACCCAAATGCTCATATGACAGACCTACAAGAGCGCTCTGAGACAAGGCCAGCTGAGACAGGGGAATAGACTGAGCTGTGGGAGTAGTTCATAGATGGCACAGTGGTTCAGCTGTGGCTGGATGGAGGTAAGGTGAGCACTCAGCCAAACACAATGACAACCTTGGAATCCTTCACAGCCCAGTACCCCTCCTGGTTGCCAAAGCAATTTACACACAGCAGCTCTCTACTGAGCCAGGCATCAGAGTGACTGATTCCATACTTGGAATGGCTCACAAGCATCACAGGTATCACAGGTATTTTCAAAACAACACTTAGTATTCTACTAATTCTGGACTTGAAAAAGGACTTATGCTTCTTGACCTGGACACACGAACATGAACAGCTTTCTGACACAAGATAATATGCACTCACTCCAAAGAGAAACAATACAAACAAATAATAAATGTAGGCACAATACAGCATTCTTTTTTCTCTCTCTTCTGTTCCACCAAAACGAGTAATAAATATTCTTCATTAGTTTATTGAGGCAAAGTTACTTCCCACCTGGACTCTACTACTCTTTTCAATTTTGCTGGTTTTTCCTCAACTGCACACCACCACAATTTGTAGGTCAGAACTCACACAACACATTTTTTTTAAGAAATAAAAATACCTCTGTAGTGGTTCCAATGTCAGCAGATGGACTGTATGTGCTGGTATCCGGTGGAATGGTACCAACACTACTTTTAACTGGAGAGCTAGGAGGAGCAGGTCCTGTCAGGGTTTCAGTACAGACAGAAGATACAGATTGATATAGAGCTCCCTTCCTCTGAATTTTATTCCAGACTTTACTTGTGATCTCAGCCAGTTCATACAGAAGCTGCACCTAAAGGAAAAAATAAAACTACTTTTAGGATGAAGCCTGTCTTAATGAGGTGAAGGAAAAATCTAAGTCCTCCACTGAGACTTATAGCAGAACTGAACTTCTCACAATTTACAATGTTCTAATAAGCAACTACATTGCAAATAAAATAATTAGCATCAGTTACAGTATAGTGACTTTGATAAAAATAATCTGTGCTTTGTGTAAACATATGACACATAGCTCAAAAATATAAGCAATAATACGGTCTTGTAAAACTTTTACTAACATAAATTTTAACAACTAAGCAAAGGTAATTTATCATATATTTCATATATATAGATACGGTCTCTCAGAAAAAGCAAATTAAACTTTATAAAATATTAACAATGCAAAATTAATCATTCAAATTGTATTAAAATAATGATCCCATGCAGCATGTGAAACAGATCTGGCTTTCGAAGAATACTCACAACCAAACTCAACTGTCTCCTGGCATATGTCATTCCAATATTCAGAAACACATTGTTTAACTTGCACATTGTTTGACTCAGTTCTAAGATATTTACACAAGTTTTTGTAAATAGGCATTAATCATGGAATTTGTATGACAACATATTGAAACATACTGTATAAAAAAGGTCAGTGAAAACTGAAAATAATATATAAGCAGATTCACAGCTGGATACCATACCCAACTTGCCATGATAAAAAATTGAAATTCTCATATTTATAAGAACTTTAAGCCTCAGGACACTTCTGCTCTATGAAGCAGGCTTCTTATGTGGGCAGAACAGATGCAGAAAAACACTGCTGTCAATCTATATTTGATATAAAACAGTACTTGATTTTGAGCGTGAAAATGTGTGATGAAGTCTCAAAGTACATGGTGCAGTCCTTTCTTAAGAGGTGAAATGCTGGAATTCTATAAAAAACTTCTTAATTCATCTTGGATTTTCTTTTGAAGTTCCAAGGTTTACACAGAGCAGGTCATATAATCTTTTCACAGAATTTTCCTTAGAGGAGATAAACTTCACAGTACATTTTTTTCCTTCATACAGAGAGCAATCTACAGCCAAACAACTCTGGCTGTGATGAAGAGCTCTTTCAGTTATGCTCTAAAGTATCTTGTGTCTGTAGCACTCTGATAGGCACTGGTAACCACTAAATTACCAAATTCAAATTTCTAAGTTTTCCTGAGTCTTTTACATGTAATGCAGGAAGCTCAACTAATGTTCCAATATAACTAACTAATGCAATATCCACCCAATTGATTGACTAATATAACATTAACTGGTGTTGACACTTTGCTGGCAAAAGTATCCCTAGAAATTTAATAGGATATAGGCAGATATCCAAATCATACAGACTTGCCATTTCCCAACGTCCCAATTTTCTTCCAAGAAACCGAAGGACAACTTAAGCTAAATTTGTTTTAATGAAGCAGGGCTTTCAGAAAATTATTTATGCTACTGTTCCTAAAGGCAGAAAGTAATGCAAAAGACGGAACTTGTGTTTACATATATATATGCTCATATACAAGGTGAAGAGGTTTGTCATCAGTTAATCCAACAGTGAAAGGTTTAAATCTTACTGGGGTTGCAGTAGTCATAACCATTAAAGCTAATAATTACTTATTAGATTTTCAGGGAAACTTTTTAAAATTCCTCAGGCTAGAATCTTTCCAGCCACTGAAACAGTGCCTATTTCAGACAGCAGTGGTCATGTCTCTGAACATCACCAGCGAACAGCTAACCAAGTAGTATGATCAAAATACTCAGTCTCTCTCTGAAACTAGGGACAAAGTAAGTTCAGCAAACAAAAAGACATGCTTTCATTAGAGGGAGATGATTTTCACAGTTATATCAAAGGGCAAATAATACCAAAAAGCCTCACAATAAAGCCTCATTAAAACAAAAAAGATGGCACGTGTCTACATGTAAATAAAATTTTAAAACTTCAGATAAAGTCACATCTTTGCTTATTTTTAATGCACTTTATTTCATTCCATTGGTTGTTACTGATTGAAAGGGAAGGATTCCTTTTTCTCTTGTTGGTTATATGTTTTCAAAGGCATAGCCTCAATATTTTACAAATGTATTTCTGATTATATGAGAAGTTCTAGAGTAAGTATAAGGCCTCCCTCCTTTTAAGTATTTTTGAGCATATATAATAAATATTTTTAGAACACACTATTTAAGAAAAGAAAAATGGTAGGACAAAAAGGGTAACTGCCAGTATTGGTTAAAAAAGGCTTCCCCCTCTCACTGCTTCCACTCTCTCCTCAGCAAAACCAAACATAACTCAATAAGACCCCGCTGACTACTTGGCAAAATCTATAAGGCTCAATATGCTAAAGCATTTTTTATTTTAAAAATAACACATTACTACAAAATTGAAAACTACAACCAAAGACAACATCCTGGCAATTTTGCACACTGGAAGTATCTCCTGACTTTACGACCATCAGAACATGGTTTCATATTAAATCATCATAGTCATATAAATATAATACTTCACCTTGGCTACCATTTAAAGAATTCACTGAATCTCACCTAGTTTAAGGCTGTCATCTATAGAAAAAAATACAGCCTGTCATTGTAAGGAATCAAATTTCATACTGTGAAATTAAAACTATCAAGTGCTGTGAATGGAACTGTATTTTTCATCTTCCATCCTTCAGCATTTGGTTAAACAAGACTGATTGCCTTTTTTCTTCACTTAAGGATAAGTAAGGCACATGTAAAGGAGAAAAAACAGTTTAAGAACCTTTAGTAAATTCAAATAATTTGTCTGCATCCTTTCAGTCATTAGAATACTTCAGTAAATTAATAACATCACAGTGTACAAGGACACCCTTTAGGACAATAACATTTGATCTAGTATTCCATACTACAACTTCATTTTAGCATTTCACTATGCTTATAATATGATTTATATGGAGCTTAGAGCTTCATTTTTTTAGTGGAAATATTTTCTTACAGTTTGCAAAATTAATTACTCTATTACACTTTAATAGGAATGCTTGAAAAATATTATATTTTTCTATTTTCTTTTTAGTTCTCAACTCACATTTAGGTAAGACTTGCACTTATAACAATGCCATTCCACTTCTAATATAATCAAACACCAACTGTATTTGAAACTCCAGCAAACTAGGTCCAAGCCATTAAAACACAAGGTGTACTTTCTGGAAAATCTAACACCTGTTCCTTTAAAAAAAACCACAAATGAGGTGGTAACTTTTGTTTACATGCATTCATCTGTTTTTTCTTCCCTTTACTGTAGGACACCATTGCCTGCCTAAAAAACACTTTATGTTCAAAGAAATGTTAGTTCCACGAAAATGTAGCAAAAAATTACATTAAACCACTTCAATATAAGAATCCACAATGACAACAGAACAGTATCATAGCATTTAATGGTACATCTGCAATTCATTTCACTCCATCAGCCAAAAGATGCATTTATACTACAGCTATTATATTTAGAGAAGAGTTTAAATTACAGAAGTTGAGAGAGCTTCAAAGCAAATCTCAATCTAAGCACCTTGATCTTGATGACCCAGTTAAGAAAAAATTAAGACTGAGACCCTCTTCGTGAAAATGCAGATCAATCGTACTGAAATCAAGTTATTTTTAATTTCCTTTCATAAATCAATTAAATGTACCAACCTGGGGGTTGGAGCATTTTATTTCAAGGGATTCAAGGTCGACATGGAGGCAGACGACAAACGAGTGTCTGGATTCTGGCCCTGAAGCAAGTAGTTTCTGTGAAGTCACAGCTAAAGTAGAAGTACAGCCCATTGGTTCTACCAAATTAAGTGTCATTTGTTGTCCAAGAAGAGTATATATACTGAAATGATGCAGACTAATTGTCCATGGAAAAGCATCACCTAGTGATTAAAAAGAAGGGAAAAAGTTAAACGATTACTTAATAAAAAGTAGAGTATTAATTTCATAAAATTAGCAAAGGCCTTATTCTAAACAACCTTAGAAGTCAGCAAGTGCAATTAACAACCATTAAATTGATCCCAAACTGTCATAAATATAATTCAGCCATCATTTATTTCCATGCTATACTTCAAAATCTAAACAATAGCAATCAATTTTTTAACAACTTCTAAAAACTGAAATCCACTGGGAATTTTAACTCCAAACTGTGAACAAACACATACAACATAGCCTTTAAAGAAATCTTTCTGCTTCATATAATTTCCTCAAACTGAGAAATATCCAGAAAACACTCCCCACTTTTTCTTCAGCAAATGGGTGCAGTTCAGAGGGAGCTCTTTCTATTATATACTTCTCTCGGTTTACAGGTTTTAATAATAAGAAAATAAATTCTTTCCTTTAAAGGTCGACAGGTTCCATCTCAACACAGTGGTGCTGCAGAGTGAAGCCTATTCCAATGCTCACAGTGCAGCTCTTTCCACCGCCTCATTTAAACTTCCTAAGAACAGAATGGTGATGGATTTTCTAAAAAAAAAAATTATTATGGACATACACTTAGCACTTAATTTCTCATATTTGGGAGGAAGCCTACCCAGAGAAGTTCCTGGCATCCTACCTGGAATCATTATCAGGAATAATCAGTGAGGGAATTGGCAGTGCACAGCTGAACAATAAAATGCCTACAGCTTCCATACAATCAGTTTTCTTTAGGTTATCAATAGATGAAACATAAAAGTTTCCAAAGCAGGATCACAGAACTACTAATGCAGTTCTTTAAAGGGCAGAAAGGAACTCCTTTTGGTGAAAGAAAATTTTCAACAGCTCTAGCAGCTAGAGTTGAGAGGAACTGAGCGCACAGATTAGAGGACATGAAACGGAATCCGTGTGCTATGTTGACCCTGGCTGAGCATCAGGAACCCACTACAGCTGCTATCCCTCCCCTTACTCAGCTGGACTAGGAAAGAAAATATAACAAAAGGCTGGAAGACTGGGAGAAATAATTCACCTGTTACTGTTCATGGGCAGAACAGACTCAACTTGGGAAAGTCCATCTGGAGCTGGTTGGAACTGCCTTGTTGGACATGAGGAAAGCTTCTGGAATGTTCTCACAGACATCAGCCCTGCAGTCCACCCACTAACTAAACCCTGCCATATAAACTAAATACAATCGCACATATGATAGCCAGGTCCCAGACAAAAAAAAAAAAAATAGGCTCTGGGAGAAACACTGAACCAAAACTCAAAGAATGCTCAAAAGAAGTAAGGAAAATAAGGCACTGAAAGATTTGTGGATAATTCTAATTTTAGCTGAAACAGATATTGGCTTCTGCTCTTCAGAGGTATAACAACATACAGTATTTCAGGGGGCCTTTGGGGTTTCTTTTGTTTGGTTTTGTTTTCTTTAAAGAAAGTCTTCATCCCATTTGTCAGATTTCTCACTGAGCAAATTGGGCCCTTTTGTGACAACTTGAACAACATAGAGTCTGTGCCCAGCATGTGAATTTTCAATCCACCAAGAGAAACTGCCTGTCCAATATGGAGTAACATAAAAGCAGCTGGATGCATTGCCAGATCCAGACACAGCAGGCAGGTGAGCATCCACAAACCTCAGTCATGCCTGAAACATCCTCATCTTTGCAGGGAGAACAGAGAAGGAGAAAAGTTCTCCTTCCCATAGGAAGATTCAGAAAGTTATGTGGTATGAGGCTTTATTTTTCCAAATTTTGGCCAAAGTAATGGATAAAAAGAGTCCAAATTAATCTAATACCCAGAAGCATGGGAGCCAGTCTTGTGAATCAGAGGAGAAAATGGTACACAAAGGTACACTGGGCTGGGCCCTTTGGGGTATCATGGGACAATAAAAAATTCAAACCAATGTTTTTAAATGATACATGAAGAGTGTGTTTGCTGCCTAGTGTGACCTACAGACAATATTGTCCTGCTGAGAAATCACAACACTACGCAATAGCACTGTTAACTGTGATCATTTAAAGAAATTAGAAGAGTTTTGAAATTAAAAGAAAGCTTCAGGCCAACATCCTTTTACCGTATAATTTCAGTAAGACTTCTACTTTTTCTTCCACATGTGGCCTCAGCAATACATTTATATGGTCAAAAATATGTATCAGAAAACTCTTGTATCTCATCCTAAGCACAAACTGAAAACTTCAGTAGTTTATTTTGAGGCTATTACATACTGAAGAATTCAGTTCAAAATGACCTGAAAATATTTTCAGAAGGTTTGCAGATTAAAAGTTTTGAAGCAGTAAATTTGTAGTTTTTTCCAAATTCAGTCAGCCAAGAAATACGAAAAAATAATTGCAATAGATGGAAAAGAATTCAAATCCAAAGTCAACTCCAATGATGGAGTTGGATGATAATTATTACATACGAATTTTTTTTCTCTTTCACTACCACAGTAAATTAAAACAAATTAACATAAATTAAAATATTTCATAGATTAGAAAGTAATAATATCTAAGGAAAAAATCAGTAGTAGCTCTACTAGACTACACACAATATCTACCTCAAAAGGAAAACAATGATAAAATTTCATCAATTTACAGATACCACAGTACATTGAAAAAATGCTGTAGTAAAGATACAGTGAATTTACAGCCATAAAATTCCCCCGAATGTCATCAATTTCCTGCTCTTCAGCACCATACACACTATGTGCCTGTTCTAACACTTTACTGGAACCGTGCACCTGATAAAACCCTGTTTCATTGTTGTACCTATGTCTTACTTGTTTTCCAAAAAAACCCAAAATGTACCTTCATTCACTTGCAAATGTTTTATGAAACTAATAAAGAAATTAACTTAAAGTGTCTAAATATCAAAAGCAACATCACTTATATGATTTTCCCATAATTTAAAGAATGATTTCTTGGCAGAAAAGTCAGTGCCATGTTTGGCAGAATTTTCTCTACATGTATCCTTCCCATCTATGTATGCTATTATTTTGTCACCTAATTGATGAAATTCTGAAATATTTTAAGTAAATTAGGAAAACTGGAATTGCCTTCAGTGGAACTACAGCACACCCAACATTTATTATGGTAAGATTATAAAATATACCCCTAAGAGACACTATGGTTAAAGATTCTGGTTAATTCCTGATCTACTACTATCCTAAACCCTTATTTTTAATTTCATAGAACAATATCACTGATTTGTATTTGAAAATTTATTAATTAAACTATTTAAACTGCTTTGATAACTTCTTTAATTTATAAATACCACTTTCAGGTATTTAGCAGTTGACTGACCTAATCATTAGACAATTTTCAAAGAACTGGCATTCATCGTTTATCTGCTACTTGCAATATAGAAAGACTAATTTCCTACAGAATTTTTGAAATATTTTTTCAATGTATCAATTCAAAAAAATTGGTATGTGGAAGCCCTTTCTCTGGTACTTGCTGATGCACTTTGCTTCTTTGCTAGAGTTAATCACTAATGCTCATAAGATGATTCCCCATACGCATGACACATAATATTGATAAATGTACTTAACTGCTAATAATTTTTGTTTGCTCTCATTTTTATGAAGTACTTATCTTTATTTTAAAAAACAGATTGCAATTGGGGTATTTGTACACAATGTTGTGTATACAATGCTGACAGTTCTACAAAAGAGAAATTTTGATTGTTTAAAATTAGTAATGGTAGTACGTATAGATCATGAAAGCTTTATCATGCATGTATTCTGGGATTTATTCCCAGGCTTACCAGTAGTATCCCTTGGAATCATAAAAAAGCAACCTGACTACTCTGTCTTCATTTCCTTTGCTGTACCCACACTTCAGAGTCTTTACATGGATTTCTAAAGCCCTCCTTCTCATGAGACATGCAAATGTTTTTTAAAAAAAGATACTGCAGTCACTACACGTTAGGTCACTTGTACTTCCTCCCAGTCATGCAACAGGAAAGTAGTTCTATGTCTGCAGAATCCCAGCTTCTCAAGTGTGAGGACTAATTTTACAAGCCATTCTCGTAACAGCTAAATTAAATACCGTAATTACTATTACAGATGATGACACTGAATAAACGCTCAAATAAATCAAAATAAGGCAAATTTAGAATTAGATATAAAGAAGAAATTATTCACTATGAGAGTAGCAAGACACTGGAACAGGCTGCAAAGAGAAGTTGCGGACGCCCCATGATCCCAGGTTGGAATGGGCTCTGAGCAACCTGGCCTAGTGAAAAGTGTCTCTGCCCTTGGCAGGGGGATTGGAAAGAGATGATCTTTAAGGTCACATTCAAATCCCTCTATGAAACAGCACAGTATTTTTATGTCAAATATTTATCTTAAATATAATAACTGAAAAAATAATTTCTGTAAATTTAAAGGTAATTTTTTTTTAAAATCTAACACAAGATGGTAACTTGTAAGAAGGCCAGCATACTGCTGTTCTACTTTAAACATTTAACCATTGTTTTCAGGTTGAAACTTATATGGCACTAATTTCCTATTTCCCTGCAAGTCACTTATTGACAGATTATTGAGTTTCGACATATGTTACAAAATTCTGTGAAGATACATAATCTGTCTTACTTTACAAACAAAAGCCATCTTTCCAATTCAAATATTTGGAATAGAGTGTTTCACTGACTGTCAGTATATGGCTATCCACCTGACAACATGAATATGATTAGCAGCAATATCCACAACAATTTTAAGATGTTTTGAACACTGCTCTTTAAAAGTATTTTACTGTGTCTTACCTAAAGATCTGTATCTTACTGTATCTGACATAAGAAAACATTTTTACAAGGATGAATTCATAAAATTTACTACTGTGAACCCAAAGAGGAACATTATTATATTAATAATTAATTAATATTACTAAAAAGTCAGTAACTAAAATAATTCAAAATGTAAACTTCTAAAAAAAGGAGGATTTCATCAATACTAAGAATTTTCACTATTACTCTAAAACAGTGCTTTACCTATGCAAAAGTTCCCTTCCTATCTTCAACTTGTTTTCCTGTTGTAAGAGTTTAGATTTTTGGAAGACCACTTAGCAGTCCCAAAGTTCTGACCATAAAAACATATGTTGTCCAACTATATTTACCACATTTTAGCCTATTGCTATAGGTTGGACCTTGGAGATTATACAGATGAATTGTCAAATATTTTAAGTTAGATGTGCATGGAAAGTCACAACTTGCTCTAAGCACTTCTCTAAAGTGTCAAAACAGAGAAAACAAGGGGCAACAGGTACAAGTTGAACTGAGATTTAATATTGATATAAGGAAGTTTTTACAGGAAGAACAATCATTAACTGGAATAGCCTCCTTAGAGATGTGCAGGCCTTCATGGGCAAACAAGCAGGGTATTGGATAATGCCACCTTGGGTCCCTTTGCCATGCAAGTTTGGACCAGGGGATCACTCAAGGTCATTTCCAACCTGGCCTTCCAGGCTCTATGATTCTGTGATTCTAGTTTAACATCTTCAATAAATACTACCTCACAGATCTCCGTCTGAATAATTTTTACTCTTAAGATAATACTTAATGCAATTCAATACTTAATTATATTTGTTATTCAACAGAAGTTCAAAGGAATATTTCATTCTTTACATAGATAAATCTGTTTCTGGATTATTTAGTTATTTAGTATGACTGAGATACATTATGTTTCTGAATAAAAGTACTGTAAAAATACTTAAAATGTTCTTTTGTGCATTCCTACAAACTAAAATTACCTCAGAGATGCAGCAAAACTCTGCAATCAAATGGAAAGACCTGATTGTGGGATAGTGTATAAGCTATTTTTACAGTATGTTGACATCTTGAGGTCAGTAAGTATCTGAGTAGGCTAAAATATTCCCAAATGACAGTAGGAATATGTTCCCTTTTTGTCCTCTTTGAGTCTATCATGTAATAAGAAAAACATACCAGGGAGCACACAGCTTTTTTAAAAGTAACAACACATCCTTGTGGGAAAGCCTTTTACTTATATGTTCATTGTAAAAGAAGGAATTATCTGAAAAATGGTAACCAGGAAAAGCACAGTTGACTAAATATAATTTCTGAGAAATAGTAACATGTCTGAAGAATGACAGACTGTCCCTGAAGTCTTGTTCAAAGACAGAGGCAAATTAAGAGATTTGCACAATACAAGTCCATAAAAATTATTTACCTCTACTGGGGAAGAAACAAAGAAGGTGACTTTAAAGCTGTAAAAAACTTTGAAATAATCTCTTTAAGAGGGAGTCTTGGCATGGGAGAAGGCAATGGCTCCACTAGAGAATCAAAAATATCAAGATTGTGAGAACTTCTGTTTGGCATTATTCCCAGGGCAGAAAGCCACACACAAATAAATTCCTTACCATAAGCTTTATCCCAACCAGGGGGATTCTTTTCTCCCACTAGGCTCTTTCCTTCAAATCTGGGTCTGACAAAACTCAAATGACTTCTGACTTTCATAAATGGTTTAAATTACATCATCAGTTTAAAACAAACAAGACTTCTGTTAAATTTATTTTCTGTCACTATGATTAGCAAATAAGATCATTCCTACTGAAAGTTATTAGGAAAAAGAGATATACCTTTCTTTCTTTCAAACTTTTTCTTTTCATTTGGCAGCATCTCTAATATGACTTTCAATACTAAAAACTACAATTTTATTTCTGTTGCCATGAGTTAAGGTAAAATACATAAAGCAGCGGAGTCCAATATAAGTGGCAGATCAAAGGGAGAAGAAACACAATGTTATAAATACAAACAAATTTCAGATGGCAGGAGCAAGACTAGCTCTTGAATGTGATTTTGTCTTAATTTTTCATACCCTTTAAATAGTTTGTATTTCAGCAGTAAGTACACAGAAAACAGAGTAATTTTCTCAGAAAATGCCGTCACAAAAGCAATGGAACAATTGCCACATCTTCCTCTCTTCATCTTAGAATGAATACGCAAAAAAGCAAAAATTCTTTCTAAATAATATAGTTTGAGAAAACAACAACCAATTAACTGTACACCAATGCCCTGGTTTTGTCTGGGATATACTTAATTTTCTTTATAGCAGTTGGGATGGTGCTGTTCTAGAATTGTGTTTAAAACTGTGGATAATATGGGTATGTTCTAATTATTGCTGAACAGTGCTTAAAGTGTTTCTGGCTTCTCACACTGCTCCACCAGCAAGTAAACTGCAGCTGACCCCAAATAACCAAAGGGGGATTTCAAACACCAAGGCTGGAACACCTGCCTACTGACAGGAAGGAGCAAATCAATTTGGTTTTTTGCTTTGCATGCACCTGCAGCTTTTACTTTATCTTTTCAGCTGTCTTTATCTCAATCCCTAAACTTTCTCACTTTTGACCTCCTGAATCTTCTCTCCATTCCACCAGGCTGGAGGAGTGAGGGGCTGTGTGCAGCCAGAGCTGTTGACTCGAGTTACACCACAAATACTGGCATTTCCATGGAATCCAAAACTTGGTTGTGAGCCTAGCTCTGATGGAGGTCATTAAAATAAACCTGGAACCCAAGGCTCAAGATGGCTCAGAATATTTGCCTCATCTATTTCCAGTACGCAATTTTTCTTAAATATATATATGGAACAAGATTTTTACATCAGTATTTCTTCAGAACACTGCTGCAAGTCTGTTTACTATTTATTCTGTTCATTTCTAAGGCCTCTATTAAAAAAAACCCCAAAACACGATAAAAAATATTGACATAAGCAACTTGTTTTCAATTGCTAGGTCCTATTTCAGCTTATCTCTTCCATTCATTCCTTGATCAGTTGCAGAATGTTAAAAGCTGATTCTTCCCTCAAGCTGGTCTAAAATTCAAACCCCTACCGAATATTAGCTTTTCAAATAAGAACCATAGTGCTTTTCTTCAAATCTCTACAAAATGCTTGCTACAATTCCTAAGTCACAAGACAAAACACAACTGTTGCCTATCAGGACGGCCATTAATGTTCCATTATTTTCTTTTGACAGTTTGCTATACTTATGAATTTTTTTTTCTCATTTTATATTGAATCATAGAATATCTCAAGCTGTGAGGGACCCATAAGGATCACTGAGTGCAACTCACTGCTCCTCGCAGGACTACATGAGATTAAATCATAGGACTAAAAGCATTGTACAGATGCATCCAGAACTCTGATAGGCTAAGTTCCACAAACACTTTCCTGTGAGGCTCGTTCCAGTGCCCAATCACTCTCTCAGTGAAGAATGCTTAACTAACATCCAGTCTGAACATTACATCCAAGACCTTGGTGGGATGAGAATTTTTTCCTAACCTGTCACTGTTCTATCTTGGAATTTCCAATTTACTGTCACTTCGTGTTGTGTCAAGATGATTGGCTGCAAAATAATTTGAGTAACAAAACCAATAAAGATAAAAAAATATTTTCATTTCAAATATACAAAACATCACAGAACTAGTTCTTTGATGATGAGTTCCATGTTGATTTCCACGAGGTCAACCTTGTAAGTAGTATATCTAGACATCAATAACATGTAACAACATTCTGCTAAAAAAGCAGTACAAAACCCGAAGTTTTCAAAATAAAATGAAGATAATGTTCATGACAGTTAGAAATGGAAACTAAAGAGTAAGTTTTTTTTGAGTTTATCACATTACCTTCTTCCAGGATGGGTTTCAGCACAACAAATGGGATTTCTTGCAATGGTTCCATGTATTTGTGTCCAGCACTCATAATTTTTATCTGGGGCAAGCAGACAACAAGTGTTCCAGGCATACTGGCCTGCCCATGGTACCAGTTTCGCACAGTCCCAGGAATGTCACCTGACACTATAGTACTTGGAGAAGGCAGGCTGTCATTTGGAAGGAATACACAACACGACTGCACTTCAAGCTGAAAAAACAAAGCAAAGAAAGATGCTCTGAAATAGATTATTTCCCCCTCACTGTGGAGTACTCATATTGGTACAAAATCTGAAGTTATTCATGCATCAAAGTTGACCGAAAACAGTCTTGACTTTTAGTTAAGAGAAAAAATGATGCAAAATGTTGGAAAATAATATATGCTCATAAATTATGATTATGGGAGGGGAGAAAGAAGAAGGATGTTTTTGCCGTGTAAATTCAACAGAAAGGTGTTGCCATGTAAAGTGAACATACATATGTCTACATTTCAACAGCTTTTACAAGTGCAATTGAGTCAGAAAACTTTCTGAATGAGAAAGCCCTCCACTTTTTGCCATTCATTAGAGCTGTTAGCAATAGCTAAGTCTCTAGAACTAGCCAACATTTTACATGCTGTTACTTTCTATAAAAACTGTTTCAGGGAAAAATCTGCCTTTACTTAATAAGCAACATAATGAGCATGTACAAAAAAGGTAATAATTAGAAAACCTATGAAAAACACTAAGAGAAAAACTGACTGACTTTTAAACAAATGGAGAGGTGTATACATAAACAAAGAGAGATAGTAATAAAGCTGACAAAGTTTATCCAGCTTTTATCCACTTTTCAATGCAAATCAGAACCAGCACGTATGGTTTCATAAGAAATAAAACTTTTGTTCTTTATTTTCAATACTGTTACCCTGGAACATGTCTGGCCATTTTGCTATCTTTTTAGAAGCTTCTAGAGAAGCTGAGCGAGCCCAAACCAAGAACTCAACTCATCAGTAGTGGTTTACTCAGAGGTGATGCAAGCTGTGGACTGTTAGTCTTCCTTGGCTCTTACAAATACCATTCTGGCACCTGGATATCAAAAGGCTCCAACAGCCTGCACACTTGAATGCTTTGTAAAGCAAATACAAGCCATGATTTCGTTCATTTCTTCACATTGCCTGGAGAAGCCTAGCATAGAAATTGTTGGACAAGATATTATCTGTAGCTGTGATAAAAACATCTGTTTGCTGCAAACTTACACAACACTCTTTCGATTTGACATCATTAAAGTCAGCACAGCTTAAAAGCAATAACCAAGATCTGTACTTCATACTCTCTCCTGAAGGGTATTAGGCCTTCAAGACCACAACAGTGATTTGTAATAGAGCTGGAATTCCACAGCACTGTAAGTACTTTGCCAGCCTAGTGAGTACACAGATATTCATCTTTATTTCAGCATTTTTGTACTCTTGTGCTTAGACAAACTGACAAAAATTCACTGCAGAAAAATATAAGTAGAATTTTGCAAAAATAAATACATTGGTTCATGAAGTCTGTGTTTGTTTCTGGATTTAGAACTGTTTGAGTTGTAAAATGAAGCTAATTACATCTTTGATAAGTAGTTTATTGATCCAAGGTTGCAGAGTGTACTTTATTTATACTGAATGAAAAGCTAGGGTGTATTGTTACAGATGTAACAGACTGTTTTTTTTTTTTTTAATGGCAAATTTGTCTTTGTGTCAATTTGCAAAGATTTTTAGTGACACATTAGATTGTTCTTCTGGTCTATTAGTACTAGGTTGCAGGTCAAGACATTGTGGGATAATGATAAATAGACGACAAAAGAACTTATGATCAGTATAACTATTGTTTTATCCATGCATTTGCTGAGTAAACAGTTTATAAAAAAATCACCCATTCTTCATACATACACACACACACACACACACACACATATATATATATACACACACATCTATGATGATTAACATCAAATCCTGCCTGGATATACAAACCATGTGGTAATGATAATCCAAAAATTCCACAAACTTGAAGAGAATACTATACTTCATCACATTACAAGCAGCAGGATCTATAGGACACGTTTTACAAAGCACTCTCAAGAAGAGATCTCAATACTCTAGTAGAGTTTTTGCACTTCATTTACAGTTCAATACAGCTTTGTACTGAAGAAAAGTTCTTCCAATCACATTTGGTTTATTTTACTTTGCTGTATCAAGAATACTGAAGTAGAATCACAACAGTTTCACCCATTTAAATTCCTGATGGAAATTCCTTTTTTACACAAGCAGCTCTTTGTTATTCATTTTCAAACAACTGAATGGGAGTTGGACCATGAATTTTGGAGGGCTTTAAATGGTAGCATCAGGACTCCATATGTATGATGGATACACTCAGCCCGCTTAACCAGACGAGCAGTAGCTCAGTACAAACTCCAAATGAGGTAAAGGCCTGAGCTGTGGCCATGTCAAGAACTCCAGGAAACCCTCAAAGAGCAGACTGACCCAACAAGCATCATGCCTGATCATGTGAATAACACTTCAATATGTTTTTTCCAAGACTCAGTTATCAAGGAACAAAGAAAGCGGTGGGTACAAGGAGTCTCTTGCACATCCTTCCCATTGCATGCAATTTGACAGTGCAAATGCAAAAACAAATGTCAGCCTAAGTGAACTGCCCTTGAGCTCTCCCTGCCAGGCAGGATGGCTGCATAGCAGTGATGTCCCCTGGAGCTGGGACACTTTCAAGGTTGCTCCGAGAGGCAGAGAGATGCTCCTACTAACAACAGATCTCTGCGTGAGTTCAATTCAAGCTTTCCCCAGATTGCAACTGGAATGCACACCAGTGACTTTCCCCTTGAGCTGGGATGCTTCCCAGTGTTTGGGTTTCCTTATCTGAGACGGAGTGTTCCTTCTACAGAAGAGAGAACAGAGACAGATCCCTTTACTGCAATAGATCCTCAGTAAGCTGCTGGTAGCATGCTAAATTAATACTAATGAAATCCATGTAGGTAATTCCTTTAGACAGACTGTTGCCAAAGTCTGAGACTAAGATTGGACCTAAGCTCCATCAGGAGTTTAGAAAGCAAGGGGATCTACTCTGAACCTCATGACTTAATGGAAGGACTTCCTTGCTCTTTGTATTTCTTCTCTTAGATACAACCTCTTGTCCAGATCAGATCCAGCTGCACCTAAGCCACATCAGAGATTTGGCCAGCAAGGAGGCCCGGTCTGAATTTCACAACTCAGTGTTTGGGCTACCTTGCCCTTTTCCATCTTTGGCGTCCATGTAAATATTGCCAGATTTATTCCAATTCTATTTTCCCTTGTATGTTTCAACCATGTAGTAAATGATAGAGTGAACCTTGCTATTGAACTTCACCAAGTTACATCTTCATGAATTCATATCAAAGTCACCTTTGCTAATGCCTTTGATGATGATTATTTAAGTTACTCTAAATCAATCATTCATGACAAATTGGTGCAGTCAGCAGGATCCTAAATCTGGATTCACTAAAAATTGACAATATGTAATACTATAGAATTGCTTACAGATATGGTTGGCTTACCTGTGTTTCATTGGCAGTTTTTATACGATTAACAAATTTTGCAAAACATTACTGCAGGATTTCAATGGCCAACACAATGAACGTATGACAAAAGTCCACATTTTAAAGCAATGCAAAAATTATGTAATGATTATAATCACACAAGAAATTACCAACTTGAATGCAGAAGGGTCCAATAAGTGCAAAACTGAGTTGCACCTGTTGAACTTCTCAGAAGCAGATTCAGAACTATCAACTTCAATGGAATTTGTGTACATTTAACTCACAGAATCTGGAAATTTGCCTACTCACAAGTTCCAGTGAAGGAATGGAAGAGTGCACCTAAAACGATGGAATTATATGCTGGATAAAAGTGAGAATGTGTGCTACAGATTGCTTCACCAATCGGAAAGTGTTTCAAAATATATGTAATCCAAATTCTTAAAATTAAACTACATCAATAGCATATATTAAAGCTATCATATAAATCTTTTTACACTTTTTAAATAACTGTTAAACTGTGTGCCTAAAATTGTGAATTTAATGTAAGATGTGACTGATTTATGTAACTGAATATAAATCTGCAACAGTAAATCTTGCATTAATGTAAGGATCTGACAATCCAAGGGAAAGAAAATGAAGTAATCTGCCAGTAAGAAGTCCTCAAGCTGGGGGTCAGATCCTGTTCATGGAAACCATCTGGTTGGGACCCTCCAAGCCACGCCAAACACAAATGATCTTTTAAAAAAATATCCTATTCATTAATGCTTCGCAGCTGCACCGAGTGTTACTTCATTTTTCCATGGCAACATCCTTTCTGTTTCAAGGATCTGATTTCAGTTTTGGTAGCAACATGTTCGTTTGCCAATACTGAACACATTCATGTGTTAAAGAGAACGAATTATTACATTCTTGAAACGGGATCACCCCCTATTTTCATTTCTATTATGTCAAGGCCTATACATGCTAAATAATGTACACTAATGATAAACCAATGAAGCATGCAGTGTTTTCCTTTCTACTTCCAAAACATTAAGTAAAGCATAACTCTATGCTCTACACTTTTACAAACATATGAGCCTCAAAATATCCAATGACTCTTGCATAAAAAGGAAAGTATTAAGTTACTGGAGTATTTAAAATTTTTATTTTATAAAAAGGAATGCTGTTCGCTAGAGAGAAGAGTGAAATAAATACTGCAGAAAAATTAGGTCTTCCTGAGGAGGGTGAGTTGGAGGGAAGAAACCAAAGCAAGTGACTCACCAAAAGTGCAATGAAGAGCAACTTGTCAGTTGTTCAAGTCTTTGCAGCCTTTCACCATAGTGATAACATAGGAAGATTCCCTTTCATAACCCACATTTTATAGCTAAATAAATCAATTAGAAGCACTGAAGATTTTCTACAGGGTGACACTTGCATAAGGGTGTCTCTCTAGGGAAGTTGCCTCTCTTTAAATTAGTCATCAACCCTCATATGCTCTCAGCAGAAAGGTAACGTGTTTTTCTGGGTACAGAATATCATCTTGCAATGACTCCCCAAACTGCAAAGAACCACTGCTTACACATCTCATGTGCCAGTTCTGGTGCACTCAGTGTTATAAGACCACAGCCCAGCCTCCAACATCCAAATTCATTCTACCATTTAGACCATCTGCAGTTGTGCCAGACATGCACCACTTTAAAAAGCAGAAATTCTTGTTTTGAAGGTAGACAAAAGTAAAAATGTTATAAATGGAAAGCAGAACACATAAGTAAAAGAAGAGGGCAGGCTACCTGTACATAAAATTGAAAATAATAAGGATCAGGTGCATTTTCTTTGATCCCTTAAAACACAGTGCCATTGTGCTTCATACTGTTCCTGTTCTTTCCTAAGAAAGCTTTTAAACCTTTTTATTTAAGGTTTTATTTAGTTACCAAAACCACAAATTTTTGTTGGTTTGTGGTAAGTAATCAACTTAAGAAATAATCCAATCTCATAAGTACCAAACAACTGCAGAGAGGTGCAACTGCTAAATTACAAGTCACAAGATCTCTTCCTGACCCCGGGATAACGAACAGGTACTCTTATCAAATCTGTCTTTCCCTTTCTTGCCTTCCAATGTTTCACTTGGTCAAAAACTTTTACAAGTTCTATGTATTAAAGAAAATAAAATTTTCAGTAGTTTCAGGAAAAGGATTTTTTAAATAAATTCAGGGATATTTAAAGGCATGTGGCATACCTAAGTTTTATATGTAACAATTACATTCTTATGTAGTTGGCATTTGTTGCAACATTACTCATTAATTAATTTACTTTTAATACAGATCCTTCATTGTTCTCAATGGAATTCAGCATTATCAGCCAATTAAAAATAATTGTGTTTATATTACTTCACAATTTTAGCAATTATTAGTATGAAGAACATGTGAAAAATGAGTACTACCCTCCTACATGGTGTAACTGCCAAGAAGACTTCAATGCTGCATATAAAATCCTACAACAACTAAATAATAAACCAACCTTTTATAATTAAATATGAAAGTAATTTCACTTCAATACTAATAGATTACCACAACTCCAATGCATAAAACCTTCATGCAATATTCTGTCAGAAGTAAGCCAGGGCTAGGGCTAAACAAGTACCAGCTTTGGATCCAAAATAAACTTTCCTGTTACTTTGGTTCTAAACACATTTACTTACTCTAACTTCCACTAAAAGAATAATCCTTTGATGATTTTAAGTTATGAAGTTCAGTTTTATCTGATGACAAATACAGACTTTTCTATTCTACAATCATGTAACTAAAAGATCCAGGAACATGAAAATTAGCTTTAGAAAAAAGCCACAGAGTCTAAATGCTCCAGCATTTAACCAGACAAATTAGTCTAGAAATTTCCCTTTTTCATGCCAAATAATAATACAGAAAATCTGTATGAACTTACAATTTAAATATAGTTGTATATATTTAATAAAATGCACATTATGTATGATAAAATAAATACAATGTACTTGAATTGCAGAGTCATGATACTCATTTTCATACCCTTTATACATTGCCTTGCACAAATTTGGGCTGCTATTGAATGAAACAAGCTATATATATGGCATTTGTGTCTTGAAAACCATATTTAAATAAATTAGACATAGGGACTACTAATAATTATAAAAAAGAACACCAAACATATCTATAAATCCTTCATATTTCACAAGGAATAACTATTGCACATTCGTGTGGAAACACATTATTGAACTTTCCTGCAGTACTCCCTCGGAGTCTGTTGAAATATTTCTCTGATAACATGTAATAAACTTCTGGGAAGATACTGGCAAATACCTTATAAAGTACAGTTAAGCATAAGGATGAAACCAAGTGTGTAAGCTACTGTATGAATTCATAGGAGTGCTTAATTTCAACATAAAAACTAAAAATACCATTTCATTGTCATAACGATGAAAATAGAAAGCATGAGTACTCTACCAAAAAAAAAAAAAAATCAACCTTTAAATAGTAAATAATTCTAGAACCTCAAGCACCAGAAAAAGTACCCAGTAGAAAAAAATCCACTTCCAGTATGAGCCCTATTCTGTATGTTAGGTCAGAGCAGCAAGGTATTTAGAAATTTACTCTTTGAGACAACCTCTGTCTATCACTGTCACCAGTTCTCATCTCTACAGAAAGAAAAACTACTTTTTTTACCTATCTAGTGACACAGAAATTCATGGTTGGTATTTTACCCATTCCTCAAAACAAATTCAATCTGCTGGTTGCTCACAAAAAAGCATACCATGAAAAACAGATGAGCAGACTGTCGTAGTCCTGATTCAGCTTTTCCCCATTATAAAGGACTCAGCTCTTCTTCATTGTCATTATTATATTGTTACTTTTATCATGACTCCAACTCTAAGCTGCATTTATATAGGGAATCTCACTGTGCTAAGTACCACCCAGACACATAACAAAAATACACTGCGTCCTTCAAATAGATTACAAATTCTCTCTCTTATCTGGACATTTTAATCTACAGTGGAGAGAACATAAATAAGGGAAAACAAGTAAAATTAACTCATGAAATAATGATAAAAGAGAAGGCTGAAAACTAAAATAGGTTTAATGGAAAGCATCTCCTCAACTTCACTATGCTCTGCAATCAGGTGACAAGTTCTTGCTTAGGCAAAACATGAACTTTTAAACTTTCTAAAACTGTGGATTTTAAGTACTTTTTACATGAAAGAGCAGTGACACATGAAAGAGGAGTAACACAGACACATATTGTGGGATAAGCCTGTATATTATTAAATATATTTCTTCATAGGAGGAAGGAACAAACATTCAACTATTACTTTCTGTAACAATGACAAAAAAACTTGGCAAAAGTTGTAATTAAGAAATTTTTTGGCAGTTTTTTGTGAGGTTTTTTTTTAGTTAAAAATAAAAAAAATTGCTACTATATCCTGGTGTACCAGGATAAAACACTGATCTCATAGAATGAATGTATGGTTCAAGAGGCACAGGTTATAATAATTCTAAACTAGAATAATTTCTCAATAAGCACTTGGTAAGTACTGGGAACAACATAGTCCTAATTCCAGCACTTCTAAGCCATCTAATATTTGTTCCTGCAATCTTAACCTTGGACTCCTAACATGGCACCTATATTGCTACATGAAAACTCTACTTTTTCTGATCAGCAGCTACAATCTAGAGCAGTATAAACCAACATGCTTTAATCCCAGCAGCCATCTACTTGATCTGCATGAAAAAGTGGGTGAGTAAGCTGCTGAGCCTTTCCTGTGTAACAACAGCACCTGTCATACACTTCAGCAAAGTATTTATCATATGCATTTTCCACAAATACTTTTAGAAAAGAAAGCATTTTGCAAATCTAACTGCAGTGTTTATAATACAGAGAAATGTGACAAGCCATTTTTATTAATAAATTTTTTGAAGGTTCTTTCCCTTTAAATACGAAACAGTATTTCAAAACCTAATATTTTAAAACCAAAGTACTCTTCGCTTAATTTACCCAAAATCTTACTTCATTTTTTATTCTTTCAGATTTTGAAACTACTGAAATAAGACAATAAAACTTGGGAGCTCCTTTAAAACCCCTCTAATAAAAAGGACTAGGATGCATAAAAAGTATCATAAAGTGTGGAAACACACAGGGGTTTTTTCACTTCCTTTTCATCTTACCTGAAGTGTAAGGCACTTAACTGCATTCCACACTATTCCAATAAATTCTTTCATTCTTTCCTCAGGACTTCTGCAGCTTTCAGATGAGTTCAGCATGGTTTTCACAGGGAGTGACAAAGGACGAGATTCTAATGCAAACAAGAAAAGTCAGTTACAAAAAGAATATATAAGTAAATAATATACTTATTGATAGCAAAGAAACCCAGTTACATTCTGAGTCTCTCTCACTGTGTATATCTCACTATGCACATAATAATAATGTGTTTTAAACTTGTCAGTACAACTGCACCAGTTAATTCTTGTGAGAAATACAACACAATAATATTAAATGTTCCAGCTTTTTCAACATGAACTGTTAAGAAAATATTATGAAGAATGTTTGACTTAAACAAATTAAGACTGCTTTCAAAGTGTGATAACCTATTTGACGATACAATTGAAATCCAAGCAGTTCTCACATACATTGCCGCCAGTGTCATCTAAATTTTTCACCTTTCTAAAATCATAAGAAATGACAGACCACTATAATTTACAGACTTTAATTTGTTTTCTTTGAAAAATTCCCTTTAAAAATTGCGTATGCTTCTAAAAAGACATAAAATTTATACTATTTTCTTATTCTGTCAATTTTTAAGGTAACAAAGTATGAAATACTTCAGCAAAATGCAATGTTTTCTAATAAAAAGAGACATTTCCCTAAGCTGTTAGTTATTTAATAACACAGAAAGATTTTAGAAATGTTAAATTAAATACAAGCACACTAGAACTTCAAAAGAGGACTGTGAGTGGTGCATAGTTCCTTCTGATATATTTTACAGAATAACCTCCTTGCGTTTTGGGATACCCACAGAACTATTGTTAGCTTACTTAACATTTCTAGTTTTGGTCTACATGTTCTTGAGCTGACAAAACTGCAAGAATAAATTATGAAGACTTCATGACTTCAACTAAATTGAAAACAGTGTGTGACAATTTATGTCTCCTAATTTTACAGCTAGGAGAAATCTGTGGCATGAAAATTACAGAAAAATTCTTAAGACAAAATTATGCTATCATTGAACTAAGGAAAGCAAAAATATATGGTCCTTGATATGCATCACTAGTTCTTCAGTAGTGCAATGAAACATGCGAAGATTTAAAACTGAAACTTCTAAGTGGTGAACTTCTGCCAAGAGAACGCAATGTTAATGTCACTTGATGAATTAATTTGTGACAGTTTCCCCATCAAGGCCAGAGCTCAATAACATTATCAGAAAAAATCCCTCAAAAAAGAGCATTGTTAATCATCTTAAAGAGAAATGTTCACTTCAATAAACTGATGGAGAATCCAAAGATTCAGAAAGAGAGGTGGTCAAAAGAGTGAAAGAGGATTTTTATAGCCGCAGCGTAATTAGTCCTCTCAGAGATTCCTGGCTCCAATTATGCATGTGTTAGAAGGATATGGAATGAAAACTGGATCACGAGAGTGTAAAAAGCGTGACATTTCAGGATTGTTTGTTGTCAGCTGCACTGGAGAGACAAACATGTAAATTGTCCATCTGGAGAAGCAGCGTGCAATAGCTGTTTTATAACATCTCACATGGACAGCTTTATGCCATGAAGTATGTCTTCCATCCACATTACAAATGGATTAAGTTAAAACAAAGAGATTGGTCTAGGAATAGCTGTTCTCCTTTAACTTATTACCCCACCTCAATTCACACCATCTTTTGTGCAGTCTTCTGTGTAGTCAGGACCTACACTACACACACACTACAGGGTAAGAATCAGAACAGCTTGAGTACCAAGAAATATTAAAATAGGAGTCATTGAAGCACAGAACTCTAGAACACAGTGTGGGTAAGGGTGAGAATGGCATACAAAGTCACTACGAGACTCCAGGAGTTTCACAGGTAGGATGCTTCAGCTCAGGATGAGTAGATAAATACAATGCAAAGCTACATATTCTACAATGCATTCAGCAGGGACTATCAACATCCTCCATCACTGAACAAGTGCACCCCTCATGAGTGGGATTTAAAGCCAGGTTTTATTCCAATCTCCCATATTTTATTTGCAGGGAAACAAACAGTGTTAATTCTCTTTCACTTAGCAGAATAGCCAGAAACAACAATTTGTTTATTAAAAATAAAATTAGCTGACTGAAGTACCTCCTGGTTTTCTTCATTTATGTCTGATTAAAACTTGCAAAATTCCAGGAATATCCACAATAAAAAACAGCTTCACTGTAACCCCTCAAGTTCAACCAAGAGCTCAAAAAACAGAAAGTCTCAAAACTCAACAGAAAGATAAGGAACCATTCAACCACAAACCATGGAAAATAGAAAAGGAATAAAAAGTATATCAGAATAGAAAGAAGAAACAAGCAAAGAAGTAACTCCTGAAGAGAAAGGAAGAAAGCAGCACCTTTTTTTTTTTTTTCTTTCCTGTACTGCAAATCTCAGAATTTTGCCTGAAGGGATGCTGGGAAAGAAGTGTCTTCATTCCCTATTAGGCAGGGAGATCAGGAGATGACACTTGCTAAGACACTGTCAGGTATGGCTACCATGTGTGTTTGGCTAGTCTTCTACAGTAGACATGTACCCTGGATCAGCCTCATCTGACTCAGTATGAAGGTAATTTCCTAAAATAATTATGCTACTTAGGACAGGTCCACAGCCAGCCAGCCAGGCAGTGGGACTCTCTCCTCCATCAAATCTCATGACCCCACTCAAAATGTCTCTGTCCCATGACCTCAACAGGCTGGGTAAGCTTTCCTTCCAACATCACATCATCTTTCATACAGCTTCTCACACACCAGAAGGGAGCTAGGCTGAGGAAAATGCTGTTACAGACTGACCACAGTTACCAAGAGGCCATGACAACAAAACACATTGAAGGAAAAAAGCAATCAGAGGAAAGTGTTGTCCTACTACACGGCTCTTTTTCTAGGAAGATTTTTCCTCTACTAAAATTTGAAGCGGTCTGCATGGAGTCAAAGTACTCATTGGGATCTCTTTAACAGATATTCAGTTTCATGAGTTAAATACATCTTTCCATGAAAAAATAAACCCAAAAATACTAAGGTGTTTGCAACAAAGGCAACACTCTAGGGAACTAATCAAGGATTTCTAAAGGATTAGAAATGAGATCAAAATGCTGTGGAGGAGAAAATTCAAACTTTATCAACCCCCAAAAAATAAAATGGCCTACACATATATACACACACACATATATATATATTTAATGGAAGATGAATTGTTTTCTTTGTATGTAAAAACAACCCCAAAATTACCCCCCTAATTAAACCCCAAATAGCCACCACCCTCTAAAAACCTGCGATTTTCTGTATATCAGCAGGTTTCTGGTTTTGTGTATAATACTATAAGGAAATAAAATTCAGTGAAACTTATTACATAAAAGCTTGTTTGTCCATAGGTCTGCCTTCCAGTTTTCCTCACAAGTCTCTATATTTTTATATTTGCAACACGACAGAACTAAGCATGTGTTTATGAAGATATTTGAAGGCATTAAAAATCATCCACACTTTTGTGTAAATACATGTGGCAGCCAAAGAAATTCTGTTCCAAATATAATACACATCTATTAAACAATTTTATTCTGTGATTTAATATTAAAACATTTTACAAATACAAGATATTGCAAAGGACTTCTTTTTAAAATACTTCCTACCTTAATGCATGATTTTTCCCACCATTCAATTTCAAAGGTAATCAAAGCAGCAGTTCACTGAAACCATGCAGAGAAGTTTAAACCTGCATTTATCAGTATTTTCTGAACCATCAGTACCCTTCAGAAGTTTTTCACTAATATTCACGTTTTAGTTTAGAGGTGTCGTAAGACAAATTATTCTCCCACTCCCATTCCTGGATGAATTATATTTGAATTATTAATTTTCTAAGAATAGACTATGTTAATTATTTTTTGAAGTTTACACTCTCAGAATGTTTGAGAATAAAAGCAGTACTTAAATGACCAGGAAGTCCTTTTAAGCTTATAAAAAATACACAATCTATTTGCCACCATACTGAATAGTCTTTGCATAAATAATTTCTTTACTGGCCTTTGAGCATTTTTGCATTCTACTTTATTAACAGTGCAGATAATACATTACTTTTATCAAGATAACAACTGAGTGACACAGTCCCTGACAACTCATGAGAGTGAGTCCCTTATATGCAGGGAAATGGCAGCAGAAAGGTGTAGTCAGTAAATCTGTGTGCTCACCCAATGAGTTAACAGCAGAGTAAGTGTTAAAACACAGAGGCTTTTAACATATGTCAATAAACAAAGACAAATGTAATATTAATGTTGTGCAACAAGAAAGGATCTTTCTGTGTGAAAGTGTGTGTTGGCTAGGGAATGCCTATGGTCAGCATTTTCTCCCACCAAATTCCTAACAATTGCTGCACTACTTCTGGCAAAAATACCTATTTAGTTCTGGGAACAAAAATAAAAGAGGACTGATGCTTTTGTACAAATCAAAACCAGCCATTCAGAGGCCAAACTGAGCTACTAGATTAGTAATTACAAAAATGTGATGTTTGTGTGTTCATATCTAAAGTCCACGCCTGAATTTATCTTAGTATCACCATTCCAAATACAATTTATACCATGAAGTAAGAATTTCAGCTTTTGGATCTGCAATAAGTTCTGATAAATGTGGAATTCTGCCTAGTACTCTGCCTTTTTAAAAATACACAGAAAGTTCCTTAGTGTCAGAAATATAATCTAAAAATAAACAACGATTTGTTCTCTCTCAACATTGAATTTGTTCATGCAGGAAGAATGTCTGATATACTACATTCGTATTGAGTTATTAATGTTTCTGAAATCCACACAGTGAACTGAAGAAATCATGCCACCATAACAAAAAATGTTAAACATTTTACTGACGAAACTCAGAAAAATTCATGTTTTATATAGATATGTGACTGTCCAGACATTTAAAATTTTCTATATATCACCTGTGCCTGGACACCTTCCTTTTACATAATCCAAGAACTAAAGTTCATTTACAAAAATCTTAGTATTTTCAGGCACCCTAGGTAAATGTGCATCAGATTTAAATTCCTGATTTTCTTATTCCTTCAAGTATTTTACTTAACCTATTTAGCATCTATTTAGATTCATTCATCTTCCCAAATTAATCATCAGTCATACATTTCATAGTAGGCATGAATAAACAATAATCACTCAGTTCATTGGGCAGAAATAGTGACCTACTAATTCAAATACTTCAGATAATCCATTGATTTCTCACCAGCCAGACTTCTGTCACTTTTGCCAGGTTTTTGCATTCCAACAGCTCATTTTAGCAAGAATCTAACTGTGCATTCTAGTCAGACTTTAACAATAATCAGTAACTGCATCCAGTTTTGCTAAGTACAGATCCTATTCTACTACACTGGAACCTTTTTGTAGAAACTTTATTAACTTAAAATAAAACTTCAAATAAAAACATCAGTTTGTCTGGTATTAGCTGCTCCAAATAAAATAGAGATGTATCTAACTTTAAAGCTTCATCCTTTCTTCAGTTTTATGCAGAAGTATTTAATAGTGGTTCAGAAATATCTCATGTACACTTTGAAGGAATTTTAAGAATTCCTTCAGTAAAGCTTTCAAAATTGAATTTCTAACACTTCCCATAAACCCCAAGAAATTCCAGTTATAGTAAATACTGAACAAGCAATTCAAGTTTTATTATATCTACACTATCAAAGGTTAAGAAGTAATTGCAAGGAAACATGGGGATCTTTCTTTGCCTGGTTTCCTATGGAAAGAAGGTTTATGCAATCCCATACGCATGCAGTTCATTTGCTTGTCTTGTAGCTCCTTAGGTATTTGCTGGTCAAAAGGGTAGATATTTCAAAGATAGTATGCTTCTGCAAGTTCTGGGAAAATAAGTAAGCAGGGTAAACCAGCAAGAAATTGGCAAAAGAAGCTCTGTCCTTATTAGAATTCAGGTGATCTATACAGAACAGGAAACATAAAGTCTATCTAAGAAAAGAGTTCTCAGTTTTCTTGTTAAGACACCATTTTCCACCTACTTGAAATACAAACAGTAAACTAGGTGTAACAGCATTTATAAAGCTTTCAAACTCTTTAATTATTCCTCTTTTAGAACATAATTCCAAAGAACAAAATATCAGTGTTTCAAAACACAAGAGATTTTTTCGAAATGCAATGCTTTTATATCCTTTACTTCTCTCCATCTGTACATACCCTTGTGCAACACACCTACACTTCCTGCAGAGGGAAACAAGGGTGGATTCTCTTCTCAGCTTTAAACTGAGAACTAATACTGAATTTGTACTGGAATTAAAAGACTGTCAAGTGCAGACCTGGTCTATGAAAAATGTTGTCCCAAACCCACCACTATTTAATTCTCTTTTGCAAATGCTCTTCCAATCTGTCCACTGGACAATAAAATGCAGAAGTCAGGTGTTAGAAATAGCAATGAAAAACATCTTCCCGCTTTTACAGGCCTGATGTACACTCATGACAGGGCTAAAATGCAGTCACCACCTGTACCATGAGCAAATATCTCGCTGTTGCATAACAGGGATCAGCAAAATACTGTTTTACAAGAGCATGTTCAGTCATGGGACAAGGCATTCAGTTTTCAGCTGCTTTCATGACAGGTTATGGAGCTCACTGCAACCAGAAAGTTCACGTCTTCTTAGAAGATACATTAAATTCCATTTACCTACCTGTTCTCTGGCTGTAAGAAAAGTCAACTTTCAGGATTCTGAGTGACTAAAAATGAATAACCTCTTCAGCCTCTCTAAAGTAGCTTCTTTCATTAAAGGCCTTCATCATACTAAGAACATGTATGAGGCTACTTTCCCACTGTTACTGAAAAATTAGATGCCATAGTCACTGAATTACACCTCCTAAAATGGTGTTAAATTTGTGTCTGTGATAGCATGGTTACTTCCAAACTGATAAATGTCCGATCGTGGTAGATGGTAATGAAATTATATATCCTTGCCATGGCTAGAAAAAAGACCTCACCAGGCAGCAGCAAAAAATCCAAACCACAAAACCCCCACACCCAATTTCATCTTGATCATGGAAAATGCTATATTTTCCAAACACAGTGAAAATAATTATAATAATTTTACAAATATGAAAGAAAACTACAGATTATTTTAGTAATGAACAAGCACACATCTTGAAAGTGTGAAAACAGACGCTTGGGCTCAAATCATTATTCAATAATGTGTCCAAGACAGCTTTCAAAGATTGCCCTATTCATCTACTGCAGTCCATTCGGTCTTCCTGCATAAGTATGTTACATATATTACAGAATAACACACAAATATAGCAATCATTTTGCCTCTATCCAGACATGACAGCTCTGTCTCTATGAATAGCTACAGGTCTGTGAATCACTGAACAAACATGAAACTGCTGAATTGTTGCGAATGGGAGAAGTAGGAGGACAGAAAAACAGCCGTAACCTTTTTTTCAATATTCTTTATCTTTTGTTCACAGCCACATCATGTCAGATTTAAACCATGTATTCTGTTATCTTATTCTGGTTGTGAAGCCTCTGTGGTTAAGGAGACTTACAAATAACTACAATTTGAGACTTCAGAACAGAAACCCAGGATTTTCAGAGACAGATGCCATATAGCTAGTAGTTTTGCTCTTTTCCCATGCTTCATTTTTGGCAAGGTGTCAGCAGCCATTAACTAATAATCTGAATTCAAGATCAATGTTTGAAATAATCTTATAATTTTTTGTGATTACAAACTGCACTGATTTAGTACATAGGGTTGGTTCCTAGCAGTTCTCAAGGAAGTGACTGCTGAGATCATGCTAGACTTGAAAAGAATTGATTCACAGTCACCACCTAAACAGCACGATTTTAAGATAAAATCTCCTTCAATGTGCAAAGACCATGCATATGTACATACTATCAATGTAAGATCTCTGTTTTCTGACTACTTAGAACGTGTGTAGCTATAGCCTTGATGATTAATAAATATGAGGTATACAAGGCTCACTGCCCCTTCACCCAGAATGCTTTGGTGGAATTGGCAACATTAGATGTCCTAGATCTACAAACAGTGTGGTATTCCTGCTATAAAAAGGTGACAAAAATAATGAAAGAAAACCCAGACAGAAAGTAGGTGAAATTAAAAAAGAGGAAATAAAGTGAAAGATAGAGGGAGTGAGAAACCCAGAAAAATTAGAAAGAAGAATCACAGGCACTCTATTTTTAGTTTAATTAACTATGGTCCCTCATTCATCATGTTCCAACACATTACACAGCTGTAAAGAAACACATTTTCAAAGAAAGAATCCGCTGAAACTTCTCTGAGAATGAGATTTCATCTTTCAAATTTGCATCCATCCAAGCTTTTCCAGCCTCTGCAACGGGTGGCTTTGTAATCAGAGACCTTTTATTTTGGTGACACAAACTATGTGTTAGCTTCTACTGTCCCCTGAATTTTCCACTACAAAGCCAATTTTGACAAATCTAGCATAAGAAAACTCTACAGGAAAAGATTCCAACATCACATGAAGTTTCAGGAGACTATACACAGAACAAGCTAGCATGGCACCACAGCAGGACATGACTCTTTAGTTAAGGGAGATCTGTGTGGTCTACTGAAGCAGAGAGCATCTCTAATTAATTTCATTACTATACAAGACATTCGCTCTTTGATATTAATTTTATATTTTTACTTGCACTTTTTGCACATAAATATAAAATATTTCAGCTATATTATGCTCATTATTTTATCTCCAGAGTATAACAAATACATAAACATTTTAAAATACAAGTGTGCTGGTTTAGGCTGGGGTAGAGCTAATTTTCTTGACAGTGGCTACTAAAGGGCTGTGTTTTGAATTTGTGCTGAACACAGACAGGGTTGATCATATAGAGATGTTTTTGCTACTGCTGAGCAGGGTTTACACAGAGCCAAGACCTTTTCTACTTCTCATACTGCCTCCCTGGTGAGGAATTTGGGGGTGCATTGGAGGTTGGGAGGGGCCCCTGAGCTGGGACAGGTGACCCAAACTGACCAAAGGGATATTCCAGACCGTGTGACATCATGCTCAGTAAATAAAGTTGAGGGAAGTAGGAGGAAGCTGGGAGGGGGATGTTTGGAATGATGGAGTTTGTCTTCCAAAGTAACTGCTACACCTGATGGGGTCCTGCTCTCCTGGAGATGGCTGAACACCTCCCTGCCCATGGGAAACTGAATTAATTCCTTGTTTTCTTTGCCTCTGTGCATGACTTTTGCTTTCCCTATTAAATTGTCTTTATCTCAACCCATGAATTTTCCAGCTTTTACCCTTTCAAGTGTCTCCACTATCCTATCAATGGGGAAGAAAGTGAGTGGCTGCTTTGCTGGCTGGGGTTAAACCATGACAACAGGCTGTCCTTCAATCTAGTAATGTCAAGCATGCTGCCTCTTAAACATAAACCCAGTAGACCCTCTGATAGGCATATGTAGCTTCACTTATAAAAAAAAGTAGTATTTTTCAACAATTTTAACAGTTAAAAATTAATGAAACCAAATTCAATAGTTTCTTCTTAGAAGAGAGCTTCTAATTCAAAAAAGAAAATTCTTAGTCAATGTTATCTTTTGAGAGAATTAGCACCATCACCTCTCATTTCATAGTATCAAACTCTATGCTGCAAAATTATTTACAGAGAACCAAATATCTACTTAATTTAAAAAAATCTGCAGCATCTAGGCTAAACTTACTGGATAAACTGAATGAGTAAAGTAAGTAGCAGATAACAAATGAAATTTACAAACGAATTTTTCATTTTTGCAGCAATGTGTGACTGAAAACAGATCTTGATATTGACTTCAAACCAAAAAGGTGGAAGAAGTTGAGGTGCACAGAAACCCCACGTTTGCTTTTATGCCATTTTTTATACTTTGTAATTTCATTTTATTATTTCTCACATACACAAAACCCTCCAAAAAAAGCAAAACTGGCATCCATGGCATTTCTAGATTTTGAACAGTAATGTTTCTTTTTAGTACAATATTCTGGTGTGATCAGAAAAGATAATACTAGAAGTGAAGAATAACAAACACAGAAGAACTAAAAGGGCTACTAGGCTGAGCAGGTACCAGACTGGGACATCTATTTTCAAAATCCAAGTACAAAGCCATTTCTGCAAACTACATGCCTACTTTTTATAAACTGGTTAAATAAATTTAGGAAAACTAATCTAGAATCTATTCACGCAAATAGCTGGATTTGAATGTCAAATATTCGAAATAACGAAAGCTTTTCTAATGAAATACATCTTTGTGCTCTGCAGGCACAGGTAGAATTAACATCAAGAAGAAACAAATCATACCATTTATGATGTTGATAAAGCAGAACAAATGACAAATACAGTTAAAAGAAGAATATGCTTGGTACAGCGATTTCATCACAGGCAAAAGTAAAGGAAATGAATAAATGAATTGTAAAAATAAATGGATAAATGGTAAAAATAAAGGATATTCATGAATTAAATGGCAGTCCTCAAAGTTAATCTGCTGTTTTACTACCAGTGTTAACGTGTCAACCCACTAATATTCAGCAAACAAATTTTCAGGGTTAGCCCCTTTTATTCACAGAAGAGCATTTAACTACCATTAATGAACAAGACTGTAATCCTAGTTTCACCAGATTACATCTTGAAGTGCTTCATGATAATCTGGAAATAAACATCAATGTAAAAGAAAAGAGATTTTTTTCAGTGTATTTCAGAAGGATCACTAAAAGTCTCAACTGGATAGTAATTTTTTTGGATAATCACCTACTTTACTACTTGCAGACAGTGCCATATGAATAAATACACTAGAAATTCCAAGAAAACCATATTAGTGGTAATGAAGTTTCACTTTAGACTCTTAAGTGGCCAGAAAATACTCCAAAAATAAATAGCTTCTGGAACTCCATAAGCAGAAGCGCCAACAAATGCGCTTTCTATGGGTGAGTGATTTTGACAACAGTAAATTTTAACTGTTTATGCACAAATCTTGACTTCCACACATGACAGACTTTAAGTAATGTAAACAGACTGACTGAAATTAGAGATTAATCACAGTGTGAAGTCTGACAAAATTATGGACTAAATATCAAGGTGAATAGCAGATATTCTATTGCAAGAAAATATCCTTTAGGTCATTTTACAAAATACATTACATTAGACTATCAGGGCCCCAAAGACAGCACTTAAAAAAAAAGAGAGAATAAAAATAAACATGTATTTGAAAGTGATACATTTGATTCTTTTTAATTTTAGAATTTTTAATTTCTCTAAAGCTGAAAGTTGAGCCATTGTACTTGCACAGCTGCTGCTGTTCGGTTGTGGCAGGATGTTAGTGAGGGAAGCTGCAAATGCAGAATGGATAGTTTCAATTCAGTGATATACCTGTTATTGTTTTTGTTTTGACAGGACTGCTGGCATACTCAGAAGCTTGATTTGACTGCTGCCTTGCCAAAGGTGCACTTCCAACTGATGCTTCCTCCTCTTTCTTTCGAGTTACTGACACACCAAGTGGAACAGCTCCTACAGACTGCTGGAAAAAGAAGTACCTTGTAAACCACTAAAACTGAAAACACTATTAACATAGAATTATGGCACTGTCACGAGAAACATGTTTTAAACTACATATTTGGAAATGTATAGAAGACAACTTGAAACACTGATTGGAGCACAAATATTTTGAAAACGAATTGAAAAAAAATGCTACATTCAGATTTCCACTTGTAATTCTTTATTTCAGTCCTGTTAGTCTGAGAAAAAGCTCTATGAAAACAAAAAAGTGAAATGAAACTAACTTAAAGTACCATGATTGTTAGGACCATGGAATAAACCTGGCTGATAACCAAAGTAAAATAATTACCTGAATGTTTCATGGAAACTGGAAAATTTTAGCCAGATATGAAGACACAAAGACACTTACTAACCTTCATTGAGCTTCAAAATATAGGATGTATTGATATTTCTACATTATTGTGCTTCTTTCTAACATTTTAAATATAAGATTTAACTGACTGCTATTGATTTTGAAGTGTTCTGACTTTCAAGCATATCAATAAATGAGAAACTGCTCAAAAAGTGAAACTGCTGACATATACAAAATTACAAAACTGTAAGTATTAAAACAAAGTTTGAAGGACTGCATCCTTATTGTAAGATTAGAAAAGAGTGATGTGTATTAATCCACATGGATTGTGGAACAAATGAATAGCCTATTGGCTTTGTTGTTACTTTTTTATTAATGCAAGCAAGAAAAGACAAAATTATTAAAAGCAATTTGATCCTCAATGTTGGCTCTTAACATTTTGCTGTAACATCAGCTGCTATGTAAATTGCAGATGCATCCCAGTTGACAAAAGCAGAATATTTCTACCACTGATTTTGCAGACGGTTATCATTTAAAGATGACAAAGTTTTTTTCTAAAGATCAGACATTAGGATTACACGCATCTTAATTTTTGTGTAATTTAATTTTGTTCATATTGGAGTGAAAATGTAATCCATATAACTGTGTAATGAGAAACCTCACACATTGCATCAGGAATCTCTGTGGGAAACAAATTCGTGTGAGGTGGGCAATGTGCTTGTAAATTTTCACCAATAGAAAACAGATCACTGAATCAAGCAGCGTGCAATATGTGCACACATACAAAACCCCAAAATAAACAGAAAAATCATTTGACTGAAGAAGAACGGCTTCCAAATGCCTTCACCATTTTCCACTATAAAAGTAGATTAAAATAAGACAATCAGCTATTTAATTCTACTCCAGTGAAAACAATCAATTCATATATACAGTGGTATGCAAAGTTAATAGAAAAATGCTAATTTTAATGACAAACAGAACTCTCATCTCTCCTCCTCCCTCTGAATGTACAGTCATTAGCTTTGCCTCCAAAAGCACTAAAAAGTTCTTCTGGAATACAGTAACATGCCACCTTGGCATATCCTCTAGTTATAACAACAACAACAATCCCCATCAGCTTTGAAAAGATAACCTTTGCACCACAGAAATAGTTTCCACTTGCATACAGGGAGAGGATCTGAAGTTTTGTAGACTTTCATCAGATATTTTACATAATTTATTTTCAAAATCTTGCCATTTATCTGATAGAATTTTCATAAGGCATACCCATCTGCAGCCTTCTCATGACAGCAACTGTTGAGCCATGATTTGGCAATTCTGGATGTAACATTGCAAGAACACTGACTTGCCAATGAATGCAGACAATACAGGACAGTACAAAAGACAACAGGATGGAAATACTGCCTGAAGAAGCTGTATCTATTTCTGAACCACTGAAGAAATGGATCAGCAAAATATAATAAGCTACACTACTAGTCAAAAAGTGAAAAACATCAAGGCTATCGCAGTCAGATAAAGCTGGAAAAAATTATGACCAAATATCGAGTGCTGATCTGGACAATGAAACAGCTGTTTTATCTTTGCTCACTGAAATGAAGCCTGATGCTGCTGCTGCTGACGCCCAGTACAATCTTGTCAGGTTTCTGGCAAAAGATTTCTGGTTAAAAGAATCCAGAAGATGAAAGATCAGCATTGAACTAGATGGAAGAGGATCATCAAGATTTGGGGTTTAGCCACAAACTGATGAGGAAATTGTGGCTTGGGAAAGAGCAGATGACAAGAGCCCCACGGCTGTAGGAGAAGATGAATCTGATGGGAAAGGAGACATTGCAGGCTAGTGTTATCATAAGCATTTCATCACAAGAATGCAAAAAGCCAGCTATAAAAGAAGATGCAGTAAAGCTTAATGACACCTACTTGGGATTAAGCTTTATGGTTACTAATTGGTAGTGTTATAGAAGATAAAGAACATGTAACAAAGTTCTGGAACTACAGTAACCTTTATATGAGACTGTTTTTTTGACACAAAGTCAAAATCAGATTCTGTTCTAGAATACTGACAGTTTTATCAATGCAATAATGTTTTGTGACAATTATATGGAATACTAAAATAGTAACAATTCACAGAATTCAAAATAAGAAAGGTTACTACTTTTCAAATGTAATTATTAAAATTAGGTTTTTAAGCAGTGCCTGAAAAACTACAGAAAAGCAATCCTTTTCTAAATTTAATTTTTATTGGCACAAATAATCTGACACATTACACACCATGTTAAGTATGTGTACACAAAACACACACACATATATGCCATTTAAGCATGCAAATAGAGCAACAGATACCAATTTTTAATTTTTTACTTCATACTGTGTGGTCAACATGACTTTGGAAATGATAAAGATCTAAAATCAGAGAAAGGCTTGGAAAAATAATAGCTAATAAGCAGTTTGCCAAAAATAAAACGGGCCAAGTATTTCCTGATTTATGTGGAGACATGCCAACTAACTAAAGCTAAAATATCTATGAGGACTAATTTGCCATAGATGAATTAATATTTTATTTTCCTTGGGATTTTTTGGAATTAAATATTTTATTTCTGAATTATATTTTCCCACAAATGTGAGGCTGAAGGGACTGTAGGCAGATCTGGCAGCATGAGAAATGAGTTTTACAGAAAACTTGAACTGAGTAGACAAGTAACTTTCATTCAACGAATGCCTATACAGTCACCTCCCTGATAAAAAACCAAAGGCAAAAGAATATTCCAAGATAGGAACCTAAACATTGTTACTGGTTTGTGAAATGGCAGATTCAAAAGCCAAAACTCAGACATGAGTTGCTGACCTTCAGATGGTACTAAACCCAGTTATCCCACAGGGTGGATGCTGCATGTGCACAGACTGATATTTACATGTGCAGTAGTTTGCAACCAGCAAGGAGGAAGAAAAATCAACAAAGTCTTTGGAGTGGAGACAGATGGCATTTCTGCTCAGTACATAGCGTTTATTGAGCATCTAAGTGACGCAGTTCGTCACACACACACAAACACACACTCACGCTTTGATCAGAAGGCATGAAATGAAACTACTTTATTTGAAACTCTATTATATAATATCACTACAAAGGCCAGGGACTGGGGGAGAAAGGTGACACCTCTCCCCATCCCATTGGTCAAGACAACTGTCCATCAGCTCTCCATATCTCTAAGAACAGGAATGACAAACTTTCCTTGAAACTATACAATAACATTGGCTGTGTTTACAGACCAGAGCGTAAGAACCCAAAACATGAAACTGTGAAACAGAAGAGAAGGCTGAAAAAATCAGGGCGACATCTAAGATCACTGTCATGTAATCACTATCTAGCTCAGAGAAGAATATTTACATTTGCTTACAAGACTGTCTGAACTGCACCAGAAGGAACTGTGACATCAAGGAGGATCCACCCTATCTACCTTGCAACAAGTTCTAATGACAGGAAAATGCAATCACTGCTTGACTACCAAGTTACATTTAATTGTTTTGATGTCTAAGATTACTAGTACACCTAAATCATTTCAGAGAGTTCAAACAAAGCAAGGCATTAGGCCTAATTCCCAATTAAAATTAAACGAATGAATAAAATTGCATTAATTAAAACTAACTGCTAAATAAAAAGACTTGCTTAACCCCTGGGGTGCACAAACCACCTTCTTTCCTGGCAGATGAACTTGCTAATTCAGATGAAATTCTATGACTTCAGGTAGGCACTTCAGGTATTGGAAAACTGTTCTGCTGAGATAAAAGACTGATAGCTGATAAGCTGTAATGTTCCCAAACTCATGTGATGGACTGATGTCAGCCAAGAAACCCCTCATTTTCATCAACTGATGAAAGCACTCCATCAGCAGTTACAAGAGGCCTCTGAAAGCAGAAGATATAAGGCAGCAAGATGCAAAGAGAGCTTTGTCCAGCAATAGTCCAACAGCAATAAATGAAGAGGGGTGATCCTCACTGGGCTACACGTACCCCCACACCCCAGCACGGCAGCTCATCACTGCTCTTCTCCAGCTGAATAAAATGTCAGTGACGCCAAAGAGACATAGAAATGTTATGAGTTTTGGAAAAATGCAGCTTATTATGTTCTGTCTTTCTAACTTATGCTTTCAGTTAAAACCATTTCCAACAGACATGGTGAATATTTCAGCAGATCTAAAATACATGTACTACCAGACGGGCATTATAAACCTAAACCTAAAATCCCAGAAAAATAGTTAAAAGGCAAACAAAAATGAAGACGTTCATATGCATAGGTGTCCCATCCCTGTAGGGAGCGAGACAATCCCAGCCGCGTCCTGTATGCAAGCAGAAGTTTACATGACTGTAGCTGTACTGAAATAAATTAATACTTTCATTTAACTTATTTTATCAAGTGCTAACATTGTGAGTTTAATGTGTACACAGGGCCAAATTTACTGAAGGGTTTTCTAACTCTGTGTTTTCAGATAGAAGTCACAAATGACTTAATCAAAATAACAGAGCAAAAGCATTGTATTAAGTAGACATTACAACTTAAAATATCTTAATATTTAAAATATCTGATTCATACAAATAATTTCTAAAGAAAGTTTTTCTTTTCCAGTTGCCATTGTGTAAGACTGACAGTTAGAACAGAGGAAGGTAAGAGCTTTACCAATCAATAACATTTTGACCGTAAGTCTTGCTTGAAAGTGTTTTCAAAAATTAGGAAGGTTTTATAGAGCATTTTTGTTTGGTTATACTAGTTAGACTATGGTAACAAGCTGAATTTTTCAAAAAAAATAAGGCATAAGGCCTAATTTTGACTAGAATCTTTATTTTAGGATAACTACAGCATTACATAAAGAAAAAAGTCTGTGGTTAAGCATAATTTATTACAGGTCTAGTTTTCAAATAAAGTTTCTTCATGACTGCTATGGACACTTTAATTTGCATTATTACATGCAGTCCATTACCACAGTCATATTAACGATGAAAATGGTATGACACTGACAGTTGAGTTTATAAACTCATATTTAAAATAATTTCAAATTACTACGACATTTTAAATGCTAATAACATTAGAACTGTGATACAGTAATTTTAATCTCAAATGATGAAAAAAATTTGAAGGCTATATGAGGTAATGACACAAGTTACAAAATTAACAAAATTTGGCTAAAAATTTTGCCACTGATGATCATAAAAAGGAATAAACAAGTTTCCTAATGTAGCCACTTAACCCATCTAGTCATCCAGTATCAAAAGAGAAAGCACTGACTAACAGCTGATTAAATGCACTGATGTTAAAGACAGACTTTTATACAAACATTTGAAGTAAGCAGGATAAACAGGATTGATTACATTTTGGAAGGCTACATAACAGTAAAAAGTAGATAAATGGTTTGTTTTGTAAAATACATACACCAGGAAATGTTGTGCTGCTCCAGTTATGGTGCAGGAATGAAGAATAATTCAATACATTTAAAAACAGAGTAAATTCATAAAAATAATAATAAAGCTTCACTGTCACAGTGAAGTTTTTCAGATGCAGAATGAGCTTCATGGGATTCAGATTACTGTTTGACAATTACTACCTAACAAGGTAATTTGGACACAAGAAACAAATGTTTGCAAGTCATATTTATCCTCCCACTTCAAGGCCCAGAAAGAAACTTCTCTGATGTGCAGTGTTTCATACTTATGAGACTAATATTGAAAGAATTTTATATTTGTCACTTAATACCTGACCACTCCTAAGAGAGACAGACTTTCACTGGTTACATAAACCACCAATTTGATCACTTATAGCAAATGTAAGTTCTAGGAAATTCTGCCAAACAACAGTTATAAGTAAGTTTAGTATAAGGCTAAACCACTGTTCTTTTCAGGTCAGGAATATGTGGCATGAAAATTAGGGTTAAGAATACGTCAAGGAAACCATTGCACCACACAGTTCCACAGCCTTAATTTCTTCTATCTTTATCAAGCACATCATATACAAATACATATTTTGACATGATATACAGAATCTGCTACAGCATTCACTTCTGTCAAGTTATGAACTGTACGGTTCATCTCCTATTAAAATGGGGTTTAGTAAGAGTGCTGACTTTATAACCAGTTATGAAATTATTTGATAGACCATTCAAAATTTTAAAATATGATGTACTATTCAGACTCAAGGCTTATGCGGTCTCAGTACTTGAAATTAGTCGCAAAATAATGATCCTAGAAGGTGATCACAAACCCACCTTCTTTGTTCTTTTAATTAAAAATGAAAAAGGTTGTGAAATTAAAATTTTAATATGCCAACTCAACATTTTTAATAATTCAAAATAAGATCAACAGTACATGCAACAAACTACAAGGAAGCAGTAACAAACCACAAATACTTGGAAAAATGCACTACTGGCACATATAAAAGTGAAAGCTTCCCCTCTCCCCATCCCTTTTCCTACAAAAATACGTACCTGCTGAATGTGTCTACTAACTCGTTTCTGAGGTTGATAGATAAGCCATGTATACAAGATTGGATCAACATTAATTGCTAATCCTTGTACACTGGACAAGAGAACTGCACCTGCACATCATAGAAAAGAGAAAAAAATGTAAACTACCTGCTCAAGAATCTCCTTATATGCATTCAATTTTCTTGCACACAAATCATCTTTAATGCAGACTTTTTTAGGCTTGGACTATATATATAATAAATAATAATACTTAAAGAATAAACTTCAATAACATATTCAAAGTGAGAAACTTACCAGCACTACCAGTGTTAGGAATATGCACACATAAAAACTGCAGTGACTTGCATTTTGATTTGGCTTATTACAACTTTTTGTCAAGAAAAATGCTTGTTTTCACAAAATTGCTTGTGTAACTGAATACACACAACATCTTCCCTCAAATTTTCAGCCAAAATTAACATTCTGCAAGAAATAAGTCAGTAAGACCCTTGACAGCAAGGGAAGAATATAATGTATGACTCCCCACAACCTAAATTAAAAAAAACTCCCATGGTCTAGGACAGTGAGTTCTTTTAATAAAGACAGGCCTGCTTTACACTAGCTCTGCCCAAAGCTCAGAACAAACATTTTTCGTGTAAATATAGTCATGAACAATCTTTAGAGGATGAGTTAGGCAAAATAAGGCAAAATTTTTAACTGACAACACTGGCAGCCTCCGTACTGTGTGCTCTTAAGATTTTCCTAAGCTTTACAATATATCTTATTTTCTTTAAATCTTACTTTCTAGGATCTAGGATTACAAGTGAGGGCAATTTTATTTCTTAAAAGTAAACTTCTAGTTTTCTTATGTTTGTAAAGAAAATCTTACACGGAATATGTTAAGGCTCAAAACAGGAGAAAAACTATGTCAGTACTCAGAAATGTTAGCATATACGTCAAACCATGCACACTAAAAGCCCATTTATGAAGCACTATCTATCTCCATTAAACCTGCATTAAAAATCTGATCATATATTGGTGAGGGTTTTTTCCTCATAGTACAGATAATGTATCTATTGCAGCAGAACATAATAACAGAGCTGTACAATTCAGAGGCAAATGGCTTAATGGAATACAAAGGTATCAACTATATTGAAAATGTATAGCAAATAGTAGCAGGCAGTTATATTTTCACATAAGCTTTGCAATTTTACTACAAATTAAAATATTAATAAAGAAATAAATAACAAAATAAATTTAAAACAGAAATCCTGGTTACCGGAAGATCCCAGCACAAAATTCCACAGAACTACAGTAGTTCTATAATACCAAGAATCCCAGTTCCTAAAGCAATATATACTACATTTACTCTGCGGTATACAATGTAATTATGCAGCAATCTGAATTTAATAACAAATTCAAATACATTCAGAAAGCTTGACATACAATTCAATGTACTTTCCAAAAACCAGTAAAAACACGTGCCTCAAAAGACACATCAGCAAAACTGTAAATGGGAAATTAATTAAAAAAATATAAGTTATGAGTTTATTGTATATAACAAAATTTTAAAACCAGCTGAATTCCAAATGGCAGAAGACCCACCAACCTGGGGTGACACAAGCAAAGTCTGATGAGCACCATGGGAAAATGGCAGTCAAGAAATACACAAAGATAAATCATCTGCCTAGCCCAGGCTTGGAGTTGGAACACACACTGTGAGGAACTCCTATACACAGACTAGTCCATGTGAGCTGAAGGTTTTAAATGTCAGCAATAAACCTTAGAAATAAATCTGCAGTTAAAGAAAAAGCCAATGTCAAGCATAAAGGGGTAATGTGCAAGTAAGAACAGTGAATATGCCTTGTGGTAGGATGTGCAGGAAACTAGAAAAAGGAAGCAAAAGGTAAGGAAGGATTGATAAAACATATGCTACAATCATTATCTATTATAAGATATTTATATGCCAACGTAAAAGAATCCTGCATCTTTAAGAGACACTTCCTGTTGTCAGCAATACTTAATGAAATGTTTAATATCCATGTGATACGAAAAGTGGGAGACAGACCTCCCAATGAGTGCAGCATAAAGGCAGCCTACAGGCAAAGTCAAAAGAAAATCCCACATTTCTAGCAGACTCCTGAAAAGAAAAATACAGTGTTACTGTAGCACATCCTTCTAGTAACTTAACACAGTTTTTTGATTACTGAAAAAAATAGCTACAACTAAGAAGTTCAACACAATCAAGTCAACCTCTGAACTAAACTCTCCCTTCCATTAAGTCAACTCTAGCACAATCCCATAAAATTCCACGGTAAGGCAGCACAAATAGCTAACATTTTTCCAGTTGTCTTTTGATAGCTTGTACCTGGGTATTAAAAAAAATAAAATAAAACACGCAAACAAAAACAATCTGGTAGAAGTACTCAGATAAGCAGTTACATTATTTGCCTTCAACTTGACTGTCAGGTAATTTTGGCTTCCTACTAAGCCACTTCTTTCACACTAATTTACTGAAATTTACTGCTGTGTTTGCCACTTAGCCGCAATATTTAAGGGCAGTTAATCACCTATGTAAAGTTGTTTTCTGTGTAACAGCTTTCTTCAAAATCAGTATCTAGTAAAAAAAGTTTCTCAGATTTGCCTCCTGTTTTCATGTCAAGAACTAAGAATTCTTCCCATTTTTTAAGGAAGTTCTCACTTATTTGAGGATCAGGTTTGAAGTTGGCAGCAGACTCCTCACATGCTTAAAAAAAAAATTAATTGCTATTCTGTCTCCATCAAAATGCAGTGCTCAAATTCCCTGGATTTCATTAAGATTGTGGAAAACTTCCATTTCTTCCCCTCCCCTTTTCTCCTTTTAATTAAATATACATTTCAGAAAAAAAGCAGACCTTAGTCCCATAGCCATACCAGGATTTCCTTTCCAGATCTCAGTTCTGGCCAGAGTTATCTATTACATCTATCTAGTAACAGATTTGAAAAATAAGTATTGGACCCAACACCGTGTAATCTTTAATGTTTGAGAATTTCCTGAGTCACGGTGTCATTTGCCAGGCTCAGCTTGGGCAAATAATTTCCTTCCTTCACAAATTCCCACTCTCTCCTGAAGGAATAGAAGACCGGGAGGCTGCAGGCAAGCAGAGGAGGATGCTGAGTGTAAGGCACAGCTTAGCACAGCAATGCTTGGCATGTTCAGTCTGCGGATGAGCTTCCTGACAAGTCTCCTTGGGTGATGACAGCCGCAACAACAGCACTTTTCTTCCCAAGGGACAGGGGCCTGCAGAAGAGAACTGTGGCCTCCTGCTTGGGTTGGCCCCACTGCCACCTCCTCCCATCCCACTTGGAGCGCTGAGCACAGGCCGAGGGAGAAGAGAGGGGTCACTGGCCTGGGCTCCCTCCATAGAAACTCGGGGGAAAAAAAGTGGGAGGAAAAGGGAACGTGCTTCACTTCTAGTGAGGTGGAAGAGGACACCCACCCTGGGGACACAGCTGCAAAGAACAGAGGCCAGAGGGAAAGGCAGGATGGGTGAAATACAGCAGAGGCCAGACCTAGAGTTGTGGAGCTGAGGAATGTTCAGTCATCGGGACAGGAAAGGGCCTCAAATATCAAAGACATAAAAGGATGAAGAAAGCAGGACAGTGAAAGAGGAATGTGGAAGTGAATGAGCACTTTGGGAAGGAGAAGGGAGGTGGCAACCCTTGGCGAAAAAAAGCACTTTTTGGAGATGCACAAACCTTGTCAATGAGTAAACTGCATTACTCTTTCTCCCAATGATTTGGAGAAAAAAATTACTAGGAAGAACAGACAAATAATCTTGTGATTTATACACCTGAAAATGAATTTTTTCAACAATAAAGGACGAGCCCAGCAGAATTTTTTCCAAATTCTGCTCTATTTGTATGTAGTATCCAAACACAGCTTAATATTATTTCCAGTAAAATGATCTGAAAAACTCTACAGTAAACTGAAGTTCGAGTTGATAAGGGAGGGATCACAAATATAAACAAATGGAATGACTTACAATAAAACCTAATTCTGACTACTCTGTATATTTTCAGTAACTAACTTTAAAAATATTACACCACCTTGCTATATAAACTGCACCATGATTTATTTTAGCATTAAGCACTCATGACTCCTAGATGTCTCAGGACACATGAATGATACATAGATGCTAACAGGTTGAGTTAGCATCATTAATTTAACATCCAATTATTTTAAATTATACCTGAGAGAAGAAATTTTTTTTTACTTTTTTTTCCTTACTGTTTTGAAGGGCATTTTTACTAAGGCATACTATAACAAATGAAGAGCCGCATATTACACCCAAGTGAAGAGTTCTATTTTATAAAAGTATATAAAAGTATATTTCTGCTAGTTGACTCAAAGCAGATGCATTGTAAATCCCTAAGTGTGGAAACATCCAAGTCTGTTTAATTTTAGCCTGAGAGTCAACTAAGGGAAAAAGACTCCTCTTTACTACCCTGCTTACTGCCAGTATGGCTCGCTTACCCACATTCCAAACAGGCTTTACCAATTAGTTATCCTGTGGCACCACAGCCATTTTCAGTAACATCCCAAAATGAAGAATGAGAGCTGAAGAGTTAGAAATTGCAGTTACACTGCATAAAAATTAATCATACAGCTTTGGTCTACTTTGGAATATGAAGGGCAAAGTCAATATGACTGTCTTGCAAAATAATCAGCTTATCTAAGAGACACCGCCCTGCATTTCACCCTGAACTGCTGAGTCAGACAAGGGAAACAGATACTTCAAGTCACGTCAAAGGTTACGTGACTGTGAAAAATTATTTTTACATTATAGCTGTTGCAGTAAGTTAATAAATTTTGTCTAACTACAGAGTTATATGTCTGCATGTCTCTCTACTCAAGGCTGACTTGAATGCCTACAGATACAAACATTATCCCAATTTTATCTCAGTAAAAAACTCCAAGTCTACTGTACTTGCATAGAGTTTTACATTAATAAAGTGCTTAAAGTAACTTTGAGATCAATTAGTTTAGTTTTTTAGACCAATATTAGAATATTTCAGTAAAACAGAAGTAGTAGGGTAACACTTTCCCATTAACTAAGGCACTTTGATCTGCAATAACAAACACAGTTCAGGCATACAAGTTATTCTTTGTCTAAGAATACATACTCCACAAGATTTTAACACCATTCTTTTTTTTTAAATTAATGAAGCTTCTGATATTCAGAAATATTCACTAAGAACATACTTCTACTGCTATCATGACCTCCTAATTTCTATTGAGGTTTATAGCAGAACACCATTTAAAAAAAAGGGTGGGGGTCAACATCATTATTTTTATTTAAAAAATAAAGAAAGTGAGGCAGAGAACTGCAGTTATTAAATCACACAGCAGGACCCACAGATAGAATTCAGATGTTAAAGTTATATGCCATTATTAGCTATTATTATATATAATAATATATATTAGCCTACTGTAGCTAAGAGAAAAAAATTTAATGTATGAGTTCATCCTGTATTAATCATAGCTAAATCAGACAGGCCTAATTTCAATTGAATGTTCTGATTAGTCACCATCATCTTTTTAAAGAAAAAATATCCTGTCCCTATCAATATATACACCCAAATACTGACATATGCTGAATTACAGAATTATGACATAGAAGAATACTCAAAGATGTAACATAATGAGGCAAAACCAAAACTTCTGGACACACTGTTTAACACAAAGTGCTGTATGTAAAGCATCATTTTTCAATGTACAAGAAGTCACATTTCTGCAAATCAATCTGTAGCAAGCCATATCAAATCAAGGTATGGACAGCAACCTTCAGTTATTTCACATCATCTCTGATGCTAAGAATTGAACTTAATCCACTTAGCATTTTGGCTTTCTTACTGAGGAAAAGCTTTGTGACATGCTGAGTTGGAAGTTTTCACAAAAATGCTAGATTTTTCATATTTAACTTGTGTGCTGCATGTTTTTGAAACAAAAAAGAAGTTATTTTGAAAGGCTGCTTTTTTTCCAAAATCATTTGATCAAAACTTTAATTTCCCTTAGAGAATATGGTGATGTGGATTCAGGGAAAGAGTTTAATAGGCAGTAAAGACCAAGAAAAAAAGAAAACGTGTAGGCAGCTGTAGTATACAGAAATGTTAGCTTTATTTAAATTACTGAATCATCTCTATGCAAAGGTAATGGCAATATCCCTGTGCTGAGCTGCATAGCACCTCTTCCTTAATTCTATGTTTTTATTGCAAGAATATCTCACTCAAATATCATTTCCTCCTGTTCACTCTTAGGTTGTTTATATATTTAACCATCATACTTACTATTCTGTAAATAAAAGGAAAATGAGCAACTTTAAATTCAACTGACAGAAAGGAAGGATATAAGGAATTTAAAACCATTAATATCAGCGAGCAAAGAAAATTTGAATGCTTTCATAAACATGAAGGGTTTTTATGAATAAAATACTTTGTTTTATTCATAAAAGAATATGGGGAAATACAACATTTGAGTCAGTCAGAAAGCTGTGTTTCCAGTCAGACACTGCAGGGTGGCCCAAACTGACTCAAAGCAGAGGCTGTTAATGGACACATTGCTACGAAAGCAGCTATTCAGAAACTCAGCAACATTAACTTGCAGTTTACCAAGATTTCTACCAGAATCTGGTTCCTTTTGTATTTTCCTCCTGAAGTCCCACTAGAAAACTACTTAATAGTCATTATTATAAATCTGATCTCAATCTAATGAAAGCTTGAGAATTTTAGCTTGTTTAGCCCTCTGAAAAATGAATTCAGATACACGTTGCAATGTCAAGGCTGTTTCTTTCCATTTTCTGTAAGGAACCAGTACTACTTACAGTTATTCTTCTGGATCAAGAGGAGACTACATTCCATTAAAGTAAGAAGTATTTGGAGCTCTCAAGAAACGGAGTCAATTTCCTAATTTTTTATTTGCTCTACCTGCAACTTCCTCAGTCCCACTTCAAAGGCTGTTGTGGCTATTTTTGCATGTTTGAAAGATTTTTAGTGTCAGTTGTAAAATACAGTAATCCTAAGGAATGAAACTACCGAAAACAGACATTGTCAAGAAGATTAAAAACAAAATCATCATATGGATTTTTTTTATTTATCAAGAATTTTGCTAATTCCTTTATTTAATGAACTGAAACTAGAAATCAGATGAGTTGGGCAACAAATCCTTTCTTCCATTTAATATCTAGTATCACTTTTGGATGATATTCTATTCTGCAAAAAAATGGTAGTAAATTTAGTGTTAAAGTAAGAAATACTATGGCTCAAACCTGCTGTTCTCCTAGAGAATCAACAAGTACAAAGCAGATTTAGTTATGTAGTCTACTGGAATTCCCTACACAAATTCCACGTTTAGTTTGTTTAATCACAGGTTTTTATAGAAACTAGGCTACCTAGAAAGGATAAGAGAGAAAATTGCACAAATAAATCACAGAATATGCTGAGCTGGAAGGGACGCACAAGGATCCTCAAATCCAACTCCCGACTTGGCACAGGACACACCAAGAATCACATCATGTGCCTGAGAATGTTGTCCAGACACTTCTTGAACTCTATCAGGCTTGGTGCTGTGACCTTTTCCCTGGAGAGCCTGTTCCATGCCCACATTTTCCTGCTATCCAACATAAACCTCCCCTGCCTCAGCTTATTCCATGTTTTCAAGTCTTGTCACTGGTCTGAGATAAGGCAAATTATTTAGGAGAAAAGAAACAGTCAAAGGCAAACATGGTAATTTTCACTATGGAAGAAGGCAGAGCCCTGGAGGGACCTGAGCTGCCCAAGCCATTACAGGACATCAATGTGGTGACCAGCTCTGCTGAGTTACCCAGAGTAACCATGCACAGCGCTGACCCAGGGACTCCCAAATATCCCACCTGACTCAATTCAGATTGAAACACACTTCTCCTACGGGTATTGCTGCCTCATCTTTTAACTTTACAAGTAAATGATAACCGAGCTGACTACTTCGCCTAAGAAAACAACATTTCTGTTTATTCTAGAAAAGCATGAGATCAACGTTCAGTAGGAAGGAAGGAACAAGCAATAAAACAGAAAATATCAATGATTCCAATGCATAAATGCATTGTGTACACAGATTCGCGGAGCACTGCATCCAGCTCCCATCAGCCAAAAGGGTCGGTTTTCAGCATTCAAACCTGAAAACTTTTGTTTCACAACACAATTTATTCAGTATTTATCCTCCCTGATTCACTCTATGCTCCATGACAAATGCATTATACATTCTCCAAATCCCAGAGCAGAAAGCACAGAAATGAAAAAGTATACACACATACTGGTTAAACTACTTTCTTTTCATCATTTTTAAATTATTGCCTGTTTACTATAATCAACTCCAAAGCAAATGAGTTTTGAAAACCTCCAGGTCCAAACCACCTGGATGTGGACCTCACAGAAAAGCTGCAATGTCAGAACCTCTTCTAAAGGCAATATTATTTGTAGGTTTTTATCACTGCATTATTCTAGGTAAGTGTAAACGTAAATTTGTAGGTACCATCAGAAGCTGCACTTTACAGGCTGTTTACACTGATGTTACTGAGGAAGATACCAGTCGCCACATATGCCACAAACAAGTTCTAATCACTGTAGACAATTCTGCAGAACAGTTGATCAAAAAAACCTCCAAAGTCCACAAAATCTCCTGCACAGAGAGCTTCAGCTGAAGGCCAAAAGGCCATGGAGAGGCAAGCCACTGAGAAAACACATGTCAATGGAAAGACCTTTTGCAATTTAGTGAGGGGAGTAATATTTTGCCAGAGCAGAAGTCTCAAAGCTATCTTAAATAGGCTGGGTTTGACAGAATTGGTCATACAGAACCATTTTATATATAGACTATATATCTGTGTAAGACATAATAGGCAGAAAATAGCTGAGGTACACACCAAGGCTCTGAAATCATGGGAAATAGGTATTTGCTGAAATACTTGATATCACCCATGAGCCAGTAGGGGAGAGGACCACATACCATCACCTCTATTAATGCAGAGAATAATATCAGTCATGATCCGAATGCATTACTCCTAATTAAGCTGTGAGAATACCTAATAATCTCTCTTGAGTTTTCTACTATGAAAACCAGCAGAGCAAAGCTTACTAAATTTATAAATTATTATTTCTATGACCTTTAAACAGTTAACTGTGCACCACAATATATGCTACCACACTGGTAACAGAATTGTATCCTCCATCTCTTTATGACTGGATTGGTAGAGTGCTACCACACCTTTTCTTTGACTGTGCCACAACATTTTAAGAGGGTTAGGAGCTACTGATCTAGTTAAAATGAATAATGCTTCAATATATCTCCTTCAAAGTGATTTTTCAATAGAACATTCAGTTATAGATCTTTAAAATATGGATTTTAAACTGAAACTAGCAAATTCTCTGAAAACTGCCAAGAAGATTCTTAATACAGTTCAGCTTCTGCATTTTAAACACCTCAGTATTATCTGCCGAAACTGTATTTTGCAATTTCTTACTGCAGTATGCTTTTGGGAACTGCAACAAGATTTTTACCCTGTGGCAACAGGGCACCAAGGGAGCTATTTTCCTTCCTTCTTTAGCAGTTGAACATTTGTAGTGTTGTGACAATGGATACCAACTGGTCTTGCACTTTAAGTTATAAAGCTGAAATCTTTTCAGCAGGAGATGCCTCATGTACCTCCTTTTAAAAGTAATTTGAATAATATATAGCTGTGGTTTCTGGTTTCTTTTTTTAAAAACATTACAGCTTCTCAGAGGCAACAGAAAACACATAGATGATCTCACATAATTTCTGAGGTGCTCAATAAAAACAATGCACCCATAGGCAGAGAAGCTGAGGAAAATGAAAGTAACTTAGGAAGGCATGCAAGATTTACAGTAGAAATTCCACAAAAGGTTATGCTTTTCTGTAGCACTAATGTAAGTAAAGGAAGAACAAAAAACTATATATATCTTCTAAATAGGAAGTTCTAATTAATTCATGTATTCTTTTTTATTGCTTAAAATGTCATGCTCTATACCAGTGATTCAAGGCTGAAATAAATAGAATATAAATGCCAAACAATGAGCCTGAATAAAAATAGCCACAGTGTGTTGTACTGCTGAAGTCATGACACTGCCAGTTAGGTAAAGTTACACAAGCAGTTCAGCCATTAACTTTTTTTTTCCTTTTCTTAATATGTGCACTTCAACAGAAACTTGATACACAAGGTTTAAGCTGAAAGCAAATGTCTTTTTTAAAACAAACAACAACTTCGAAAAATACGAAATTTGTGGTGCTTGGTTACTCCTTGGGAAAGATATGCAAGTCTTAGGTACTATGAACATAAAATGGCCAAATTTTCTAAAGGACAGTCAATCATGGTCCTTTTTGCAGTTGCTATCTGCATAGGCAATGCTTTCAAATGTATTTGTGAATTACAGCAGACATGCATCAAAAAGTTATTTCATCAAATGTGTACTCAGTTTACATAAGTAAGGCCATTTACATTTTAGAGGTACACTTATTAATATCATATTAACTTAATTCCAAATTTGAATGAAATGCCACAAGTTCATTAAAGCTAATTTGAGATTTACAGTACCACTTTGATAGACTTACACTTGTCATTTAAAACCAAAAAGCCTTCATCAACTTATGAAACTGATATGTAAGAAAGGAGAGTGGACAGATCAGCATCTCCACATACATTGAAATGGTTGTACCAAGACACAAACAGGCAAGAACTAACATCTCAAATGCGTAAATAATTCTATTCACACCTACGACAGGGGAGCCATCTTCAGAAAGTCTTGGGAATGTATTGTAGTTTCAAAAGATTTCAGAAAGAAGATTTCAAGGTAACTACATGATATATTGGAGGTTCTTTTCAAGATACACAGGGTACTATTAACTGAAAATTGCCCACGCAGCATAATTGCCAAGAAAAAAAATGCCCTGTTACTGCATATTGTGAAATTCTCCAAATTCTGATTGAATTTACCTATGAGCATATTCAATGCACCGAGCACAATCTGGATTCCTCATTTACAGTTTTTTGTTAATTCTCTAACATCCATCTGGGATGCTAGTAAACTCATCAGAAGAAATAGCTTTTCTTTGTATAATATTCTGGTAAATAAAATCTAAAAATAGACAATTATTTATTAATCCAGATTCAGTCATGTCTACATTAAAAACAAAATCATGCCTTTAGTGGTATTAATTTTATCCCTTTCTAGAATACCATCATATTTGCAACGAAGAATTTATATCAGATATTCTCTAATTATTTGGTAATTTCCTCAAATATTATGTTACTAGAAATATACAGTAATTCAGGCTTTATAGACAATGGTGATGGTCACTATAAATGTTGCAGGTACAGATTAAAGAAGAATCTTATTTGGACAGAGGAAAGCTCACCACAGCTCTTTTACAGAGATTATGAAATTAATGTTAAAAGTGTCAGAAAAGCAGGGAACCAACAGAAAGCACCAATAGAAGTAATACTGGAGGAGGCTGTTGATCATCCTTGCCTTTATGACTGAGGGCTTTTTCGAGTATTTTAAAGTATTTTCATAAATTGAAATAATCTTTCAATTTATTAAGGTTTCCAGGTAAATGTAATAAAAATTCTGAACAACTGAAGTAATTTTCTCAATAATATAATGAATGTCATCATGATTGCCAACGGACAAATAATAAACATGCCCTTACAGTCCATACAAAGGGCAAAAAAATCAAGGAATTAAGTTAAAGGTGATGTTTAAATCTTCACAGCACAGTACCGTATAAATTTCATGAAGTATCATTAAATAAAAAAACAATGAAAGACAACGTTCAGAATATCCTAAGAGATACCCAGACTGCCAAACTAGTTTATTATACAAATTGCTTTTTTCTTTTCAAACAATGCTGTGAACCTCCAACACAGCCAGTAGAAAAAGTATCTTTGTTTTCTCACATCAGAAATTAATGCACAAAACTGCAAACAAAGCCAAAGTATGTGCAGTTCATTTCTACTAGCAGTGAACAGTGAGATGGTTATTTAACATTTACTATTTTTAAAAAATCATCATTTAGTTGACATAGAAGCTATTCTTCACCATACCATTATGTCTGTGAATTTGGAGCACATAATTAAAGTCAGCTGTTAAGATAAGTGTTTATAAAGATACATGCTAAACATGATGCATCCAAAAAACTGAACACCTAGTACGATAACCTCATTTTCCTTTAAGCTGAAATACACATTCTGATGTGGTGTTGAAGCTTACAAATGGTATCTACTCACTCATGTGGATCTAAGAGAGGCTAATTAATATTTCCGAATTATAAAAAAATCTGCATTTTATTAATTACTCTTATTATATATTAAAGCATTCACTGTATTATGTAAACACACCTATTTTCAAATCCATTTCTTAACCTCCTCCACCTCTGCTAAGATTTTTTTTAAAAATGAAGTTAAACTTTAATTACTTACATACATTTTGATTAATAAATCCAAAATGTTGTTTAATTAAGTCAGTGGTTTAAATCCATGTTTAACTAGATGAAGAACAGGAATTTTACTTTCACTTTGGGACTTGTGTGAATGGTTCTCTTCAGTCAAAGTATCAACAACACTGCCTAACTGGTTATTATTTAAAAAAAATATTATTGTGTTTAAAAAGTACATAAACGTATCAATATAGGCACTGGAAACTCACAGGTAAGGAAAATTACCAAATTGCATCTCTTAACTAGTAGAAGCATAGAAAGCTGCTGTCATACATTTAGGTCACAGTGGGAGTTTTTAAATATGTTGTCTTGAAAAACTGATTTTTAAGTGAAACCAGCTTTCATATTTTACAGTGTCTTCTGCAAGAGATGTTACAAATAAACAGAAACATGTAACCTTTCATATAATTTTGGCAGTAAGTTCCACACTGCAGCTTTATGATTTTGCAAACCTCACTTAAGATTTTTAGCAAAAGAAGTGTTAAGTAAACTGAATAAAACATCTGCACAGGCATTATAAGAACACTGAGTTTACTTACAAAGCAAATATTACTGCAGATGGCTGACAATATATCATGTTGTCTTCAGAATACTAATTTTCTAAGCAGATCTTTTGGAGATGTGCTCCAAAAGAGTGGTATGTGCTCTTGCATCATATTTTACAAATCAATAAAAAAACATACCTGTAAAAACTATTTAGATCAAGTTTTCCTGCATTTTTTAGTGCAAGTCAGTCTATTAAAACTAATAAAAAAAAAATTCAATCAGGTAAAAACGGTAAGAAAATAAGTGAAGAGAGTTGTAAATAATGAAACATTAAAAGGAACACTTACTTATAGCCATGCTTTAGATACACCCTGCAATTTTAAATTTTCTGCCTAACACCACATGTTGGGGCCCTTTGGGGTCCCTACCATGTAACCATAGCACTATCTAAACAGATCATTTGCTAATCCAGATATGTCAGAGCTGTATCTCTGTGCTGGGGCTGGAGAGGTGCCAGTTCTAAACCAAGAGGTGAACGTAACAACCAGCATACTATGGTGTTTCTGTACCTGGAAAAGAAAAGAAAGCTAGAGGATTTTAGCTCATCTTTTCTAGTTATTAAGGGAAGTAATTCTGACCAGCTGCTTCTTTCCCAGCTCATTAACCTCATAGTCCTTTATTACGATTATAATACTGCGTGTAAAAACCAGAATTCTGGAATAAAATACAGATGTTTATAAAGTCCTGTGCCTGTTTGCAGCTTTATATTTTGTGATACTAAGTGGATACTTAGCATTTGTGTTGGGATTTTGAGTAGGGGAGAATTGTGAGAACATTTAAAGGCCATTTAAAAAGTGACTGAAGTATATGCATTTCAAGTATGCAATTGTCATTCAAACAAAACTCTTAGCTCATACACTAAGTAACTTTAAGGTTTCATTAAGTCATGGGGTTAGGAGAACTTCAGTTGATCAACACAGCTAACAAAAACAGCAATAAAATACCTGCTATCAGTTGATTCTTCCTCCTTACCACATAACGAATTTCACGTAGAATAAACTTTATCTGCTTTGATACTGCTGCTGCGTAGCTGCACTCTCCTTTCATGTAAATGTATACCAAATCCAAAGGCTATTAAAACCACACAGATTTTCAGTGGATATTAGTCCATGCTCAGCTATCTCCGGAATGACAAGCTACATGCTAAACAGGGTCCGACTGAAGAACATGGCAAGATAGCTCAGAATAACTGTGTTTACTTGGCTCTTTCCAGTCCCAGAGAAAAGCAGATGAATAGTGAATATGACAATCTTGGAAGTTTCTGATTTCATGTTCTTATTTTACAGATATATATGAAGAAAACAATTTTCATCTTTTCTTGCAATCCAGAGAATTTGTCAAAAAATAATTACATGTCCTTGACAGCTAGGAATATCCAAGTTGTTTTTACACACTAACTGAGTACCTCCTTAATTTATGGAAAATTACTTCTATTCATATCAGTCCCATTGTGTTTGCATTATGCCTGTAGGGAGACTCACAACAGCAGCCTGCTATAGTCACGGACATATTGGAAGCACATTATTTAACAGAATTTGCTCTAAATTCTTGTACCGTCAGCTGGAATGCTCCTGTCTGGATTGCCACGAAATTGGCAAAGAAAACCGAGTAAGCAAGCACCTTATCGTGCTGCTTGGTGGTCACAAGAGCATGTTTACATTAGTGTCTGCATCTGCCAAACCTCAGAAGACCCGACAGCGTCCTCAGTTATTTCATTAAAAGCACCTGATCCTAACACCCTTACCTATTCTGACGCAGATGATTTTATGCCAAATTCTACATGAATCCTTTTCACACAATTCAGAACATCTTCCTGCACAGCACCAAATCCTTATCACAATCTGAATTACAATTTTATTTTAACAATTTGTAGTGTATTTACAAACTTACAAGAATGATTATTTAACAGTCCAAAGGATTTGTATTTTCAATAGTCTAGTTCTTTTCATGTTTCAATACACTCAGCTACAGAAGAGGATAACCGATTTCAGTGTATGCTTATGATTAAAACAGGCTAAAACTGAATTTTATTAAAACTCCCAGACACTAAGAAAAAGGTGCTCCATATCTGAAATAGTTCTAAAAATTATAAAAGATAAATAATGTGATAATTGTAATTCAATCATAGAAGCACAGAATGAAAGAAAACACAAAAGCAGTATTTAAATGTGAATGAAACCAAGTCGTGAGAAAGCAAATGCGTCCAATTTCAAGAACTGACAATTTAAAGTAAATGTGGATGGCAAGATGTTATAACCTCACTTATACTGTGATTTTTTTCTGGATCTGCCCTGGATGTGTATTCATAAGCTACAACCAAGCCAAATATTGTTAAATATAAAACAGATAGTGTATTAAAGTTGCAAGTCTCCTGCCTCAGAAGTATGATAGAAAGGTAATGCACCACATTAAAAATAATCTGTTTTAAACATGTATTTTTTGTCAGGCCTCAGTGTAATGAATACTAGTTGTGCTTAAAAATCAAGGTAAAAAAAGGTTCTCAAACATGAAAGATGAACATTTTTAACATCAAAGAATATACCATACATTTCTTTATTAGATAAGACTTTTTCACTTGAGCAGAATAAAGCAAATTAATGAATAGATCATCTGTGGATCTAATCTGACTTTTTGTCGTTGTGCCCATATCTTACACTCTCCAGCTGTAGTGGCTAGTGAAGTGGTTACAACTACTGAAAAACAGTATTTTAAAGCTAATGTTTTGAACAACAGTTATTTCATGTGCAGCACACTTTGTACAATAAAACATTGTGATTATTATAATAACACCACGGGGATAATCCATACCCTATTTAGAAATAGATTACCATTTGCTAACAAAAATTCACAAATTAATTCAGTTTTTATTACCCTATAGAAGAACAACAGTTTCTTCCCAATATCACAAAACCACTTAGCATCAACTCCTCTAATACATTCTACAGTCAGGTTTTAAATCCCGCACATACCAGTATTGCTGTAATAGCTAGAAATGTTGAGATACAGACTTCTTTTTAATTCTTTGGGTTTTTTTTTACTGAAGAGAGAACTCCATTTTAAAAAATCCTCCAAAATTGTATATATATATCCCCATTCTGACAGGATATGCAAAGAACCTTAGCAAAGACTTGTCACAAGAAATCATCACATTCAGGAAATACAATCCCCCATGGTGCCGCCTGAAGAACCAACACACACACAGCTCCCAGCACCTTCCAGCAGAACTAGCCCATCCTCCTGGATTGGTCTGGCTATGCCCTCAACTCCCAAGCCCCCAGCTCCACCAGAGAATGCTGGCACAGACTAATTCTACAGGATCTTTCCCTCTTGAGTACCAGCAGCTGTCTCATGCTGACACACACATAACTGATAGGGTCCCTGCAAAGTGCTTATGGCAGATTACCCCAGATCAGTCCTACCTCCAGAGAGCTGTTTGAAGGGAAGAAATTTCATGGTACTAAAGCTTCAGTACAGCAGTCAAATAATAAAGTTCAAATGTAATGTACATCAGTATTACATCAAAGTTTATTTTCCTGTCACTACTGCCACATTCAGAAATAGCCTACAGTTCTGAATGTCTTTAAAGTATTTTCCATTACTGCAAAATGCTTGTAAATGTTCTTTAAGCTGAAGACTCAGATAGTGTTTTTTAAAGAACCTTTCCCTCTATTCTGTCCTTACAAAGTAAGCACATAGTATAACTTGATAAACTAGATTTTGAATACAGTCTCCCTTTACAAATATATAACTTTTTTACAGGCATCACAGTTTTCATACTGTCCAATGGAAGCATCAAGTTGACACACAGAATTCCATAAAAACTGGTTAATCATGTGGGATTGATGTGGACGGTGTGGATCCTAAGTGACAGCCCATGAATTATACTTCAAGTGCCTGAAGAAGGAATGCATGGGACATGCTGCCATGGTAAAATGGAAGGGAGAGGAGGAAGAAACAAACTCACACCAAAACTCAGCAGATGCATCTTCTATAAGTTTCTTTCTAGATCTTTTATTGAGTCAAGAAGGAAAAAAAGTATTATCAGAGAATAGGCTATGAAAAAATACAGCTTCCTCTATAACCATCAGCTCCCACCCCAGCACAGACGGACAACATGGGCCCCTAAAGAGACCCAGCAGTGCCCTCTGGTGATCCAGGTCAAATTTAGCGGCGCTACATGGACAGAAAAATGGACCCTATGGTGCCCTACCAAAGCTCATGATAAAGGAGGAGGACTCTCTCACCTCTGCTGGGGAATTACAAAGGAACACATAGTAACGTGTTGCAAAATTTCCACTGCAGCATTTACTTTGTTGGATTGAATAAAATTTTATCTGTATTTGGGGATGAAAGGTACCAATACGCACCATGTCTTGTTGCAAGTTGTTGGTCCTTTGGTGACACTAAAGAAGGCAGTGGTAAATACAGCAATTTTAGAGAACAAGACAACAGAAGAGGCATGAGTTTTCTTGCTTGCTTGGGGGCTATTTCTTTCTTTTAAAAAATTTTAAGAGATTCCCCACAAGAACATGGTAGAGTAGTAAGAATGAAATATACTAAATGGAGCAGCCTGGCACTATCTTTTGGTCCTTTGATAAGTTGGGGAGAATCAATGGAAAATTATAGCATGGGAAGCTCTGGCAACACTGCTGGTCATAGTGGAAATCAAGAATTCAAAACCCACCCAAAATATTTAACTGTACAGCAACATCTACAGGTTGGATTCCCCAAATCAAAGCTTAAAAATATGTTCATAAGGCAAAATTAATTTATGTTCTTTATATACTGATACAATCACTTGTGTTTCACATCTTTTTAATTCTAACCAAAGTTGATGTGAGTTTTTATCTTCTTTCTATCCATTCTATTATCCAAGAGCTTCTTTTCATGTCTCATGCTCTTTTGCAAGTCCATACTATTCCCAGCACACCAAATATTTTTATTCTCATGGTCATCTTTTTTTTTTTTAAATGTAGCCAGCCCCTCAAGAACATGTAATATTTTCACTTTTGACCCATCAAAATACCCCGTACTCTTACAGACATGTTGTCCAACACCTGCCCTTTTGGTTTTGTTTCTTGACTATGCTGAGTTTTCTGAACCTGTAATACAATTAAGATTTTAAGTACCATTTACTTTTACAGTGTGACAAATACTTTAGAGTAATCTGATTTGTAACTCAATTTTTGTAGCAGAAGTTTTATGGCAATCATTAAATATAGGTCTCATAAAGCAAGTAATTATCATCTATAAAGTTTGTACTATGTTGGCATTATTTCTATTTCAGATTTATACAAAAAATATCAATAAATCGATTTAATGTCTTGCATACATTTTGATGCTGTAAGCCAAATGTGAAAATAGCATTTCAAATTGTATTCTTCAGTTGAACAGATTTAACTAAAATATAAATGAAAAGGAATTCAGCAGCAGCAAAGGGAAATCGAACAAAACTTTAAGACAGTATTTTGTTTTGTTTTTTTTTAAATTTCAATAAATGTTAATGTAATAGAACAAGAATCTTACACATATTTTCTAGTCTCACTTCAGAAGCTCACTGGAATGGTCTTGCAGAACAATCGGTTAACTCAGACCATGTGGATCTTGCTTTTTCCCTTATGGAAAATAAGGCACAAGACAAGGAGTGTGTCACTCAGCTCCACTTCAACAGCTGTTCTTCCACTCCATTCTATGTCAGCTAATTTTTCTCTGTAGTCATTTTACTACTATCTTCTGTGCTTTTACATCTGCCCTAAAACGGCACAGAAGAGCAGCAGATGCATTACCACTGAGCATGACTTTAATTCTTATCTGGCGGCAAAGTGGGGTCAGAAGTAAACATTCTTTTAAGCTAATTTCTTTCCTAAAATACCATCGCTCCTGCTAAACCATATTATATCCTAATTATCAATAGGTTATTAGGGCATGAGTGATATGTTGTTGAATTTCTGTTTCATTTCCCATAGCTTAAAATGTTTCCATTCTTCCTCTGTCCCGTGCAGTGAACAGCAGCGCAAGCTGTCACGCACACGACTGGCTGACCTTTGCGCCACTTTGCAGCACTGTCTGTTAGAAAGGCAAATTGCTAAACATCGTAACAGCACAAACACTTGTGTTGCTAACAGATAATAACGCAGAGCTTGCTATTCTTAAAATAAGGGGACATCAGTCATTCCTTTTTTAATTTGGTCCTTTATGTTATTTTGGGTTAGTTTAATTCCAATAATAAGTGCAAAAGCTTCAGTCTTATGATAGAACTGAAAAAGTAATGAGTTACTGAAATGATAACTCAGTATTTTTTACAAAGGGCTACTGTAGATATAAAAGTTTGTAAATGCCTACATTTCCCCAGTCCTTCTCCTGTAGACAAGGAACAAACACTATCCAAAATAAATTCACACTTGAGAGGCAAGATCATGTTTTTTCATTAGAAAAATGAGTTTTATCAGATTGCACACATACAGCTGAAGAGAATGAAAGATTTTCTTGATGTCTAATGGATAAGATAATACTGTACACAGCAAAAATTGTTGTTTAGTACCATTTTAATGGTCTCAAACTGCAGAAGAAATCAGAAAACATTTTTTCATCGAGACAAAAGAAATCAACCCACTACTGGCTATATTTTAAAGATCAAAAAGTGGTGTCACTGTGCTAAATGAAGTTAATGTTGCAAATGCTAACCTGTGTCAGCGTTTTTAAACCAAAGTGGCGTTAAGCAAGCATATAGTGTAACTATAACACTGACTTTGTACTTGTAAACATCCTTTCCACAGAGAGCCCTTTGGGACATTCAAAGAATTTACTGAATGAGCTACTTGGAATAAATAAAGAACACTCAACACTGTAACACTTCAGCTGATTAAAAAAAGTTTTAGCTGTTCCCCTAGTTGCCTAAAAATGGCCATTTAAAAAAATGCTGCTGTGGCAATAGCAAACCTTTATTAATTCCTTATTTTTGGATTTTACTGTGTGGGGCTTGTTAAAAATAAACTTTCAATCCAACCAGTTCAGGACTGAGAATTTATTACTTTACAGTGAACCACACAAAATTATAGAAGAAAAAGACAAGTTCCTTTTTTTTTTTTTTTAAGTATTTGCTCACAGAAACCAGTGAACTCTAGCAATAAACTTAACTTAAATGACAGTTACATAAACTAAATGAGAACATCTATTTTTTCCAGATTACCATGCTGAGCTTTAACAAAAAGCATCTTTAATTCACTTGCACATACTAGCTACATGACTTTATTCAAAAATTGGAGGTAACACATTGAACTTTATTTTTTAAATATTCAAATGGATTTTAAAAGTTTCCAGCTACACTTACATAAGAATGCACTTACAAATAAAGTTTAAGTGTTGAATCTCTATTTGGCAGTATGATGAATTTCCAGAAAATCTGCTGACTACAGGTGTATTTGCAAAATTATGAGTTATAATTACTCTAAAAGCACATTTCTTTTCAAATTATCTGTTTAAGGGCATCAGTACCTACCTTGTCATAAATTGTTTTGTTTGAGTACCAAGCAAATAAAATGCCAGTTGAACTCTTAAGAGCTCAGTGGACAAAAAAAACCAAACAAAACAAACCTGCTTTATTATACAAAATGCCTTCCCTACCACCACTGTGAGTTCAGACTATATCCATATGGGGGCAGTAATGTTAAAGAAAATGAAACACCTTAAAGCAGTCACCTTAATTAATCTGTTCACAGACAATTCCTTAAACATTAGGCTCTCAATACAATACTAAAAATCTCATCCAGACTCTAAATCTACTTGTTGGTGTTTTAAATCACCCATATTATCAATAATCTGCTACTATTTTTGCATTGTAGTTACTCAATCTAAAGCAAAACCTACAGCACAGCGTTGGCCCAAGGTAAGCAGCAGATGGGAGCTCATTTGTCTATGATGTCTGGACACAAAATGCTAAAGCAGTTATTATGGATTCTCACCAGAGTAACACTTCCTGGGTTAGACTTTTACCTCAATGTAAATTATTCTATCAGGACAGCTTCCATCCACCTCCACGGAGCAGCTGGAATCTTGGTGGGATAACCTCTTCCTGGGACATTCAGAGCAGCAGCTCCTGCCTTGAATTGAGGTTGGCCTGAACCAGGGGCCATATCAGACTCACAGATAAGTGTCTTTTCAACCTTCATTCTGTACACCTCAGGCACTTTCCTAAACTAGGTCCAAAAACCCATCATCACCAGTGCCTCTGCAAAAAGCCACTTCTTTCCCAATGTTTCCACAAAACCAGATTAAATCACCACCAATTATTCAATGGCTTCCTGAATATACTGGTAATTTACAGGGAAAAATTCATTCAGTGTTAGGTGAAAGGCTGTAGGAACACAGCAAACAGCTCCATAATTTGTTAGAAGAGAGGGAGCAGGATGAGCTATGGAAGCATAGATGTTTACAATGTTCCATGGAAAATCACCCAACAAAAACCAAAACCCAGAAAATATGGCAAACATACAGTGATCATTACTCTATTCCCCTCAATAAAACTTCCCATTACAGTACCCCAAAGAGCCTTCTGACTTTCCCAACACAACAGCTTTCGATCTTTTGTCATAAAAGGGTTGAGAGTGCACCTGTGTGAAAACAGCCCCCCTCCAATGCAGCAGACTTCATACCACTCACAAGTTTGAAAATCCAGAAGTTAACACAAGTTGCAATGCACTGTAATGTCACAGAGCAATCAAAAGAAATAAACACAAAGTTTCTTTTGTGTTGACGATTCAACAACTACTTAATAACAGAAAAAAAAAGTTACTAACAGAAATAAAGTTAATCGTATCAACAGACCTCCAAACCACGGTTACAGCTACTTGGAGATGGAGATTCAATAACCAGGCTATAAAATGATAACAATGTTATTTCATTGGCTCTAAATGCCATCATCCAAGGTGTTGTAACATTTTGAGTCTGTTCAACAAGAATCATATGATTACTATGAACACCAACATATCCTAAACATCATTTAAGGTGCAAAGACTATGGCATTTGCATCCAATTCTGCAAAACTGACTGGAAGCCTCCTTGCCTCCAACTGTGCATATACATTTCAGGATGAAAACAGCCATTCCCATGACCCCTCAATGAAGGCAAACCTATTTCTCCCTCACTCTGAATTTCCCAAGGCAAACTTTCTCATCTCTTCACCATCTACTCCCATCCTCTCCTCCAGCTTATCCAGCCAATATTCATAAACATCTCACAAATATTTATTCACAGATTTTACTTCTGTTTATTCTCACAAAATCAATAGTGCAGAAGGAAACAGGAAAGTAACTGGAAATAAGAGTACTTTGAACTGTAAAATAAAAAATAGAAGTCTGAGTTTACAGATAATTCCGTGAAAGAAAATCACAGTTATTTGTAAGTATTAATTTCATATCAGGACTCAAAATCTCAAACATCACTGAAGTCCCACTACACTGAGAATCATGCAGATATAGTCTACAAAGCAATATAATTGATACAAATCTGAAGCAAATGCAGAAAACATTTTGATATCAACAAGATGTGTCTGCTGAGCTCCCAGCAGCTTTGAAAATGAGAATAATTTACTCCCCTATAGAAGAATTCAGAAGTCAAAATCTGAAACCCAGATTTGAAAAATTCTAATGAGGTCTGCAAAATGACAAGCAGTACCACGACTTCCTAGATGTAATTCAATCCCCACAGAAAGTGAATTCATATTTGATGATAGTGGTAGCTTATATTTGCCTTTTTTTTTTTTTAAGGCCTTATCAGAATGTCTGTGACTTCTGTAATAAATTAAAAGGAAAAATAGCAGAAAATTACAGAGTTTCTTACTGTATTATGGAAATAACTACAACTGCCCATGTTACCCAATGACTGTAATGCACAACCCTTTCAAAAGCTGGAAGAAATGAAAATGGCTAACGGGATGAGAGAAGGCTTTGAACATTATATATATACAGGATAAGTATACTGGAGCCAGCTAGTCATTTTGAAGATTCAATACCCAGGTGTCACTCCTGGAGTAAATGGTCAAACAGCGCTTGACTTTTGGTTTTAAAAGCAGCAGCAAAGCTTCAAAGCTCTGTTAGTTTTGAGGGAAGCAGGGGCTGTATTAGGACTAAAGAGACCCTTAGGAGAGCATGACAGCCTTGAAGTAGTTTTCTGGGGTAAGGAAAGCCTTATTATCTGTGTCTGATCATTAGTTCATGGAACAGACACTTTTCTATATAAAGGGCAGGAAAGGGTCAGAGCCACAGAGCATGTCTAGTGATTATGTTGATAGCTTCATGCCAGCTGACAGCTGGGGGAATTGTGGGGTGCATTACACATGAAGCTCACTTTATGGCTGCAAAGGTATCAGCTTTCGTCATAATTTGGAACTAACAGGGAGTTTCCTCTTAAGGCAGATGGATTTTTCTGGCTATTTGAGAAAGATCTTGGTTGTTAATGCTAAGGACCTTTACAAAGAGAGAGAATGCTAACAACTGTCTTAATTGCACTTCTGACCAGAATACCCACAGAGATCTAGACTACAGAGCTACTGTATCAGATAAAATCTTACCCCAGACATTTGTTTGTCCTATTCAATCAGGATTTCTCAGATAAACATTTTGGATTTGACTAGCAATTCTAATACTACTTATGAAAAGATGTGCTGAAAGGTTTTGGTTTAGTAAAACCAAGCATGAAACATCCCTGGTGCACAAGTCCATCCTGAAAGAAAGAAATCTCAATATATACTAATCTTTGTGTGCATATGAGGTTCGTGGTAAAACCTCAGGGGCACTAAGTTCTCCCCCTAAATCAAGCAGATATTGTGTTCTTCTTAAGTAACAGCAATGTAAAAACAGTTTCCACATACTCTTCTTGTGTTTCTGTTAGAAGATGTTGCCAGGATTAAAAAAAGAAAAAGAAAACAGAAAAATCAAGGGGAAAAGGTAAAAATAAAATACTTTAGCACATTTACTTTTAAGTCATTGAATCTACTTCTCTGACTACAAAAAAATAATACATATTATCCAATTTTCCCTACTGGGTTGAAAAGCTTGCTGTTACCTAAATGACAGCATAGTCAGAATTCAACAACAATTGTTAAGCACACTATGGGAAATAAATGAATTCTGTACTCCACAGGCTGTAAATCAGGCTATTATAAAATTTACAGCCTAAACTGAGTGGAATATTGGGTGATTTTTTCATCTCTGATCCTTGTCAGACATTCCTATTTATTTTAGAAGACATGACAGGTTTCCACTCTCTCAAAAAGATACAACCAATCTTTAATTTTGCTAATTATCCAATCGTCGCATATGCATTTAAGTCAGTTTAAGACTGGGTCTGACACTCACAGTAGATGCAACCAACCTGTGTGCTCATAACCACAAGCACCTATAATATTCAAAAGAATGAGAGCATCACCTTTTCACTGACAACTAATTAGATCACCTAAGCCCAACAGCAAAGCTATGGTATTAGATACTGACCAGGCTCGTCTCTTCAAATGAAATATCCAATATAAAATTCATGATAGAGCGAAAATAGCATCTGTATTTACATACTTATATACATGCATACATATGGGCATATATGTAATTGGGTCAAACTTTTTGTCTCCTCTACTTCTTCATCACTCCCAATTAAATCAGTCAAGTATCCATCTGTTTTTTATTACATAGTTAAACAATTACATATATCCCAAAAAACATGAAAAGATTTCACTTGCATCAAACCAGTTCAGATTGCATTACCTTTTATCTGTAGAGCTGAGCTCTATGGAGCAGAGCATTTACAGGCTTCAGTTCTACAGGTGAAATCCATTACTCACGTCAAATAATTATGTATCATATAATTTATTTATTTAGGCTTGATTTTCTTTCTGGGCACCCCAGATTGCTTTATTTATTTTTTTGTTTTTTGCAGTCAGGGTGGCTATCATCTTAGGTATCAAGCTGCTGTAAGACACTACTCCTGCCTCTTCAAGCACCATGTATGGACAAGAGGCTTTCCTGCCATAGCAATAGGAACCCATGCATACACTCCATATATACATTGTCTGTATCTTCACACACAGATACTGGGTTCTTACTATCAATATTTAATTTCTTTCGAAGATCTCAGATTCAGTAATAAAAACCAAAAGTTTTTCATAATGTGATGTTTGAGACACCACAATTACCTGGACCAAGTCCATTAGTACTTAGCAGAAAACTCAGCCCTTTGCTGGGCTTTACTCAACGTGCCAGGAGTTACTTGAAAACGTATCAGAAGAGCAACCACCTGTTTGCTGACCTCTCTTCACTACACCAGCAGCAAACCTGACTGGGTGACCTAACAAACCCTCTTCCAATTCTTGCTTCTGTGATAGCTGATAGGCTCACAAAAGAAGTCATTGAGAAGGAGCTTCAAGAGAGATAAGGAAATGACACACAGTGACAATATAAGATGAATAAAGAAATGATTGAAAACAAAAGACACTTAGGAGATTGGCCAGTTTTTGCCACTTAAAGAAAACTCTCTTTTTGCCATTTGAACATCCCGTTGGCAGCAGATAAACCAAAATACATCTTTCAAATACTATTCTATCAAAAAGAATATTCACTAGTTGCAATCTCATCAAATACTGGTTGACATGTAAAAAAAACAAAACATGTATAGACTTATACATACAGAGAGTTAATTGTTGAGTTTTCCATTATCACAATGAATTAACGTTCAGAGCAATTCCGCAAAATAAGAGATGCAAAGTTCAAAATCCCTTTGCAGGTAGTAACAGTGTTTTCCAATAATACTACTATAATCAAGAATCTGTTTTCATTGCTACTAAAGACAAAGCAGGGTGAGAGCTTATATTTCCAGCAAATTAAAATTTTACAGAAAGTTATGTTCAGCATCTCCATTCTCTTCCAATAAGAGCTGTGGTCAGGGAATGTGCAGCCTGCTGCATTAATGTGATCAGATTTTGCATATTTTACTATAAATCTAATAAAATAAGTCATATAAGTAATTATAACTTGAATGTTCATAAGTCTAGGGGACCTGATGAGATGCATCCCAGAGTCTTGAGGGAATTGGCACATGTAGCTTCCAAGCCATTCTCATGATGTTCAAGAAGTCATGGCAGTCAAGTGAAGTCCCAGTTGAGAAAAAGGGAAACATTGTACCCATCTTTAGGAGGGGTAAAAAGGATGATGCCCTAGAAACTACCAACCTGTCAGACTCGCCTCTGTGCCTGGGCACACAATGGGACAGATCCTCCTAGAAGCTGTGCTAAGGCACGCAGAGAACAGGGAGGTTATTTGGGACACCCAGCATGGCTGCACCAAGGGCAAGTCCTGCCTGACCAAACTGCTGGCCTTCTATGATGGGGTGACTACGTCAGTGGACATGGGAAGGGCTACAGGGGTCATTATCTGGACTTGTGTAAAGCCTTTGTCATCCTGCTCTCTAAACGAGAGAGAGAAGGATTTGATGAGTGAACTGTTAGATGGTTAAGAAGGTGGATTGATAGTTGTATTGAGAGGGTAGTGGGTCAATGGCTCTGAGTCCCAGTGGCTATCAGTCATAAGTGGCACTGGGACCAGTGTTATTGAATATCTTCATTAATGATGTAGATGAAGGGATTTAGTGCACCCTCAGCAAATTTGCAGATGGCACCAAGCTGAGTGGTGCTGTTGACACATCTGAAGGAGGGGATGCCATTCAGAAGGACCTGGACAAGCTGTAGAAGTGGGTCCATGGGAATCTCGTTAGGTTTAATAAGACCTGGTACTGCACCTGGGTCAGGGCAACCCCCAATATTAACAGGTTGGGATGAACAGACGGAGAGCAGCCCTGCCAAGAAGGACTTGGGGGTGCTGGTGAATGAGAGGATGGACATGACCCAGCAATGTGCACTCACAGACCAAAAAGCAACACATGTCCTGGGCTGCATCAAAAGCAGCACGGGCAGCAGGGGAGGGAGGGGATTCTGCCCCTCTGCTCTGCTCTGCTGAGACCTCACCTGCAGGGCTGCACCCAACTTCTGGGGTCCCCAGCACAGGAAGGACATGGGCCAGTTGGAATGAGTCCAGAAGAGGGACATCAAGTTGATCAGAGGGAGGGAGCACTTCTCATACAAGGAAATGCTGAGAGAATTGGGTTTGTTCAGCCTGGAGAAGAGACGGCTTTGAGGTGACCTAATCAGAGTCTTCCAGTTCCTGAAAGAAGCCTACAGGAAACATGTAGTAGCGCTTTTTACATGAGCATGTTGCAACAGGATAAGGGGGAATGGATTGAAAATATAACAGAATAGGTTCAGATTAAGTATAAGAAAGGAACTCTTCGCTCTGAGTGTGGTGAGGCATTGGAACAGGTTGCCCAGAGAAGTTGTGGATGGCCCGTCCCTGGAAGCATTCAAGGCCAGGCTGGATGGGGCTCTGAGCAACTTGGTCTAGTGGAAGGTGTCTCTACGCATGGAAGGGGGGGTGGAATGAGATGATCTCTAAGGTCCCTTCCAACTCAAATCATTCTATGATTGTCATTTTCCAGTACTGCAAAAACATTGAAAGAAGCTTGCCCTACATTCTGCATTTCTAGTAGACACAGTAATTTCACCAGTGGATTCCCAATCAGCTAGATACAACATCCTGTTTCTTCCCCTTTCCAAAGAAAGAGTATTTCAATTACATAAAACATTTCTCCTTATGACAGTAAGACTGTTACTGGAGAACTTCATTTCTTTTTAGAGCATTCTCTTATCACTATCTTCTTTACCATGCATACTTAGGATTCTCTCCATCACAGTCCTGCAAGAGCACAAGAGCCTAAAGTAAACTGTTCAAATTATCCAACAACTCCTGAAGAGACCTCTCAAGAAAATAATGTCTAATGTTGGGCTCAGGATGATGCAATCACTTTCTAATTTTGGCAAAGTAAGACAAACTTCTAACTCTATCCAAAACTCACTCTCCTGTCACCAATGTAAAGCACTGCCCCAACTCTGCTATTGCTATCACTGCAGCTACTGACTGCACTCCTCCACACTGCAACAAAAAACCAAGTACTTCTCCTTGTCTGACCTCACAGAAGAAGAAACATAAATAAGCAGCAGAAAAAGCAAAGCTTGATAAGAAAGGTGTTAACAAAGGACATAGCTGTCAAGGAGCTATGCCACAGACAAATCAATAAATTAGCAGCATACCCAATGAGACTGTAGTGACAGTTATAAAGCCCTAATGCCTGTTCTTTATCAGGTGAAGACAGATCTAAGTCTTTGACATTTTAAGGAAGTAGAATTAGTCTGATTTGGGTCATCAAATGAAGAAGCCAGAAGGAGCAAACCAACCAACATCTAGCTGACCTTTTCAGCAGCAGCCACATGGTATTAAGAGTGATAACAGCTTCACAGAACACAAGTATTTCTACTTACTTAATTCTTGAATTATGGGATTGTGGTAGAGAGGTACTCTCTATCTTAATAAACATTTAGGATTTTGCCAATACATAAATGGGAAAATGAACCTACAAAACAGTGCATTAGGTCTAAACTTTAACTTAAAATTTCTGTCACACATGAAGGATGTGAGAAGAGTGCCTGAATTCTAACAATCTAAAAAAGAACTGCTTCAGCTCTAGTTTCCTGCATCTTTTCCTTTGCAGTTAACTAAACAAAACAAGCAAAAATAAACCAAAATTTTGAAAGACATTTCATGGAATCCTTGCTTCACTAAAAGGATAAAGAAAAGCAGCTGAGCAATTTTTTAAATTTACATTTTAAGATTAAAGATTTATGGAAGAATGATAATTTTGCTCCTATGATATCACAGTCATAGTTCATGTGATTAATCAACAAATGCCTTTCACTTATGCTCTTTTAAATATAATATTGGAGCAGATCTGTATAAATAATCGAAATACATTAAGTTCTTCAAATGTCAATCATACCATGAAATATTTGTCACAACTTTATTCTAACTCCCCAAGTTAGAATAAAGAACATTTAGATGATTAATTTTCAGTGTTTGCTTCCTACATTTCAGAGCTAATATAATTTCACAGCTTCTGCAAGTTTCTTCCTAGCCCAAATTCTTTCTAAGACCTTCGAATGCATTTATTTTCTTTTTAAAAGGTATATATGATACTCATCAGGTAAAAACATCATGGTCACTGGGCTTAAAGGAGCAGAAGAGGACAACACAGTAGAAAAAGGTAAAATACTGAAAACATTCCTTTTATGAGGTTTCTGGCACATATGCAGAAAAATCTGGCTTTTGTTGGGCTAACCATCCAACCCTTACTATCATTAGACTTCCTATGCTCTGTTCTAACCCTACTGGGTTCATGACCTTTTCAACAAACAAATAAAAGTTTTACTAGTATTGGCATAAATTATCATGTTAAAAAGTTTAAAAATATTAAAGAAAGGCTCTTGCTATGAACAGCTGAAGAACCAATGTTTAGTTTCTAGGAGAATAATGAATTCCTGATTCTTGGAGAGCATATTTCAGGGCTCTCTGGGTCTTCTCCAAGTCCTAGTGCTCAGGACAGTGTGTGAGCTCTAAGACTTCTAAAAGCTTCCCACAACTTTGTTGGGGGTCAAACACATGTGCTAATTAATGCCAATGGAGATTGTGAATCAGGAACCCCAAACTTGCCAGAGTGGAGGCATTGTAACACTGCTTAAGAATCAAGTTATATGTTTTTTGGGGTTTTTTTTCCCAAATGGAACTTTGGAAAAAAGACTTATAAGCTGCTCTTTTTACAAATTATGGAAATCACCTATTAAATTTCATGTAAGTGAAACTTTTACCTCAAATCACTGAAGATTTACCAAAATGGATTTAGTAAATACCACACTTAGAACTGAACTAAATGTGACTATTGGCCATTAATCAACTTTTGGCTGACTTCTGCTTCCAGGCTTCTATTCTCACAACAAGTTTTATCATGCAATTTTAAACCAGACTACACAACTTTCAAGCCCAGACAGACATTAAAAGGTCATATTAGCTGAAGGTTTGTATGTTTTACCAGTCAAAAGCAGCTTCTTTCATTCCAGTAAGGTAGAAGTAAATATATAAGGAAAATATTGTCTGCTTGTGTCTTATTCATGCAGCAACTTACATTCTATGATTCTGTTTTGAAAAACTGAAATATCATTGACCCTCTGATACAAGATTTACATTATGCAATTTATATTTTTCTTATGTTTTGGCATAATTCAAACAATAAATAAACCTTTCTAAAAATGTGGAGCACAACCTCTCAAAAATTTCACCTATAATTATTATTCTTTGCTTTTCTTCAAGCAGTGCATGGGGTAGTTCTTCAAAAGAGATGGCAAAAAACATTATACACATCTGCTTACTCCATTCTTAATTGTAATTTAAGAGTAACTAAAATTTTACTTAAATTTACACTAAAAGACAATTATACAGATAAATTATCATTAGTAATAAAAATATTCTAATTAAGTAATCTTGTAAACTAAGACCTTCAACAGACACTTGATGCACCACTATATTGGAAGTGAAACAGAGGTTCAGTGTCCAGCATTTTATTATCACAAAGTAAAAGCAAACTTGATTAAAGACTCATTCAACATTTCAATGACTGAGAATTCATTTATATTTAAAATATACAAGTATGAAACTTTCTTTTTAACTAAAGAAAAACCTAATAACAATAAGAACACTGTGATTTAGCTCGTGATTCTAAAACCTGGCTGTACCATACTTGGAGTTGCCACCACACACTCTTAATTTCCAAAACTATAAGGCTCTTACATAATTGTCAGCAAAAAGCTCTCCCATTGAACTGGCTTTCCCTTTTTTTGGTGGAGGAAATAACAAGAAGTAAACTACTTTGGCCTAATGAGCACCTAGTCAATAAACTTTCTGTGCTCCAAGAAGCAATACTGATTGCATTCCACCAAAGAATAACACAACCTCAGAGGGTTCCTCCAAGTTGTTTTTCTCAAACTGCTGCCACTAATTCATCTTGTCTGGCTTTCAGCCAACTTCTCATCCAAATTCTATATTTCCATTAGGCATTGACAGAGGCACTTATCAAAGGAGACACATGGGGTGCCATCACTGCAATGAAATTACTGTTCCATGAACCAATACACAACATATTCGACAGATGGTTAAAATTCAAATATTTCAAGCCTCTATTTAAAAAAACTAACTTTTGCTATCAAACAGGGAAAAAAAGCCCCATCCTTTTGACGTAACCTGAATTGACCATTCTGAATAACCAGAAACAAGCATTGGGCATCCTACTGAGAGCACAACTGAATGCCTACAAGAGCAGGGCCAGTTGCAATTTTAGTCTTTACTACATATCTTGCTTGTATTTAATATGTCAAACAATGTCCAACACAATCATCAGCATTAAGTTGTGTATCACTCTTGAAGTTTTTTCTTCACATCAAGTACTACAGAATTCTACAGATCCAGAAGTTGGCAAAAAACTGATGAGCAGTAGTAATGGCTCAATATTTGCTAACTTACCAGATAAGATTTCTACCATAGAAAACTTTTAGTACCTGAACTAAGTGAGAGACAACGAGTAAAGATTCATCCACTTAATTAATTAATTCTACTGAAAAGCAGGTGGCAGAACTTCCCTGAATTAGACTTCAAATATGGCTGTACTTGAACATAACTTCTGAAAAAGTCCCCATTTGGTTTTATCACTATCAGTATTGGAGAATATATTGATCACCCTTCATAAATGTTCTGATAATTACAATTCACATCTCTGGAGTTTGAACTGTTCTATAATTACCATTCAATCTTGTTTGATTCCAAAAAGCTTCAAAAGCCTGTTCTTTTATGAATAAACACAGTTTATAAAGTTTATACAGTTTACACAGTATCTTCTTAAGAATGAGCCAAGACATTATTTATAAAAGGTAAATTACACAAGCCTATCTATATCATTGCAACATATTTATTGTGCTACTGTTCATTCTAACAACATCTGACTGACAGAGGTAAGCATCTTGCATTCCAGTTTCTCTCATGACCATCTTTACCTTTTTATTATTCCAGACACATATTCCATAATTTATCTATAACTGGTATCAGTCAGCAATGCTAGTACTACAAAGACTATACTGTTTCTCTTTCAACCTTTGAACCCTTCTTCTTCTTTTGCCCCAGAAAAACTCAACAATTGTATTTTTTCCAGTGCTACAAAATTGCTTCCTCAAAACTGGCAAAAATTGAGGGTAATAATCCAGCTTGATCCACCCCCATTCCTTCATTTAGCTTAGATGCAAATGAGTGAACGCAAATGCCAGCAAATAGGCAAAAGGCAAATCTGAGTTTGACCAGGTCTTATCTGCTATCAAACAGCTATGATTATCTACTTTTAAAATTACCTAGTATGCAGTTTTCACAGTGCTTAGTTTATCATACCCCCCACTTTCAGTGTTTAGCAGACATTTCTATTCCCTCAAATCTGGAGCAGTAGTTTTTCCCAAAACAAATTGCGTCCATTCTCTGCAGCGTCACTACTTGTTATTTCATATTGTGAAATCTTAGGCAGCCAGCCTGTTTATATTTAAATAAGAAATACAAAAATTATCTCGTGGAAAAAAAAGTACGCACACCCTCTCTAAAAAAAAAAGGGATGATCCGTTTCAAATCACAGTTACACATATTTTCTTTTCTTCTTATGTTTCTAATAAATTTACCAGGAAAGGTTAAGGCCCTTCAGGTTAGCCATTATGATGCAGCAGAATTGGCATATTGAGTAGTGAGAAGATGAAGTGCCCAAGTCATTAAGGAGAGGTGATCTGATCAACATCCTCAGATTGCCAGTTATGGGTGGGCTTTACTGTAACAAAAATAAATACACCTGCCTCACCAGACCTGATCCGGGCCCTCAAACAACAAATGTCACTCATACAGAGCAAGAAACAGATGATCCATAGATGTATCCATGCCCTGGACAAAAAATTCAAGATCAGGGCATGCCTGAACAATGTAACTCATTAGCATTACACTAGTATAAAAATTTCAATTGCTTGATTCCTCAGGAACTACAAAGTATTGAATATATTTTCCCCACAAAAGTGATTACAAATTCCAAGAACTGAAATTAGCTCAGTAGCATGTTTCTCAAAGTATACTTTTGAAAAGAAAGCAAAGGTACTGCACAAGCAACCTTCCTTTTAAGAGAAAATTTCTTGATGCAGAATTAAAAAGTACATAATTTATAAGAATGTTCTGAAATAGGAATAATTTTTAAAACTCTGTTAAAACCACGGGGATGACCCTCAACTTTGTTTCTTCCACCAAGACCAAATTAAAAGAAATTTATGTAGCTTAATTTCTAGTTCCTTTCTTACATTTTTACTTCAAAGCCAGATTTCCAGCTGAGATCCAACTGTTGGCTCAAAACAAACAAACAAAAAAATTCAGTGCTTTTATCTTCGCTACTGTCTGCAAGGATCTCCTCCAAACCCCCAACTTTATGCATGTTTGAATCTTACATCCCATCCTGCATTCATTACTTCACCCCATTAACATTCCATGCAGAGAGCCCTTTGCCAGTTTTATGAGGCAAAACCCCAGAACATCAGGTTAACAAAGCCCTGCCGAGAACATTCCCCTCAGTAAAACTGTTTGGGAGTCTGTTTACATGGATTTGCAATGACTTATTAGCATTAGAGAACTGAAGGAAAATTAGAAAGGCTGGTAATAAGAATACAAGACTTATCTTTATACCTGAAAATAATAGTGACCACCTTCATCATCATTATTTCATCATAATACTTATTAAATGAATTTTAAAACAATTAATATACTATTTTATCTCAGAACTTGCTTGTTGGCTATAAGGTGGTAAAAAGGAAAAGGCTTTGTGGTTTTTAGGACATGTGAACTGATGTTTTGTCAACTGTTTTAACCTAAAGTTATTATTACATTGCACCTGTAATTCATTTCATGATCTGGATGGCTCAAGTCCATCCATATTCTCATACTCCACATACATGAAGGGACAGACTGGATGGGGCTTTGAGTAAATTGGTTTAGAGGCAGGTGGAACTTGATGATGTCTAATGTCCCTTCCAACCCAAACCATTCTATGAAACTATAATGTAGTAGCTGTGAAACTTATTTATTAATATATTAAATTGATAATTAGACTATTATTAATGTACAGATTAAAATTAGTGTAAACACATATACACACCCACAATAACACACAGGTACAACACTTAGCCCTGCCTACAGGGCTTTAATTGAAGTTCTCTTTATTCAAAAGTTTCTTCCTATCTTGCAAGGATACAGGAGTTCTTTGTGTCTTTCAACTGGGCCATAACATTTGCATTCATTTTAGATTGGAAAAATGTGACAAAAGTACATGGATTTATGACTAGAAAAAAAAATTCACTCCTCTAATAGGAGTTAAATTAACTAGCCAGTGCTTCACCCACCTTGCAAAAAGTGAAAAAATTACATGCTACGTTTATTTTGGTTTTAAGAAAGGATGAAAAAAAATCGTAAAATTAGATGTTAAGTAAAACTTACAATGGAAAAGAATGCTAAAGAAATAAATCCATATACTTAAGAGAAGGTTTGCACAAGACACAGCTGTTTACTTTAAAATATTTTCTCTATTTACTGGAACAAGATTATAGGAATGTAAGATTTTATTGATACATGATGGAGGGATTTTTACCTCACATAACAGTTAATTATATGCCAGCAAACCCTCCTTGTATCCTTTCTATCTTTAAGTTACCATCACTAGAATAAAACTATTACTGCAAAAGCATGTACATAAAAATGTTGATTTGGGGTGGTTAAGTTACATGACATACACTTTATCTAACAAATTTTAAAAATAACAGAATGGGAAACCATCTTAAAATTATGACTACCATGGAAAATTTCAATTCAATGTCAATTTTTATTAACAGAAAATATTTACACATTCATATACATAATTTTACTGTGGATTTAAGGACAAAACCTGCACTTGGAATAATTTACAACTAAGATTTCCTACATTTTCCAAAGGCCATTTAAGCTTAGGAACACAGCAATTCTAATGCTGAATTAGCTGGTTTTATACTGTACCATTTCTCATGAATAGAAGCATAGTGAAGGTGGTTCAAATGAGAATTACTTACATGAGTGCTTCCAATTTAATTCTTACTGCAAACCCTACCAGTGACACCACATATACCCCCATTCAAAAGTCCTATTTATATGTGACACTACACAACTCTATAGTAACTCAAAATCCCTATTTAGTAGCAACACATTGCTAAGCTGCTAATTTTACTTTCGTCCCAAAAAAAGACAGAAAAAAAATGTTAGGGTCAGAAATAAACAAGAAATGCCATTTTTTATAGGGGACATTACTGATACAGTGGGAACTTAAGGACCATCTCCAGTAGGCAGCCAACTGCATTAAGAAATCACTACCAAATATATCCAAGGTCTTGTTTGACCTCCAGTAAAAGGCCACCTCTTTCAGGCAATTGCTTGAAGTCGGTCCCTTGGGTGGTCCAAGACCTGGGTGGTCCAGTGAGTTCAGCTTGGACAGCTTATTTCAGATTTGACTGTATTTAACTGTCTCACATCACATTTTATTCTCCTGGAGAACAAATTCAAACTTTACTAAAACAAGAAACAGTCTCTTATTTAAATCTTGCTTCCTGAACATTAATATGAGTCTTATGGGAAAACTGTATCACAAAACCAAACCAAACAAACAACAAGCTTTTACACTACATCATTCCAAAATGAGATGAAGGACCCTAAGGACCCAAAACAATCCTGAACACAACATCTGCACAGTAGTTTGAAATCTTTAAACACTAAGGCTACTATTCATGCTCTCACACCACAGTTTCCAACATATCCACCTGACAGAACTGCTGTGAGCATCATTTTTTTTTCTTGTAAGTGTGGGATGCAAGAAGGAAAAGAGCGAGCCAGCGCAGGTGAGGTCGATCCTTCCACAGTTGGTTACATTGCTTCTGGCACCTGGCTGAGCTCTGCTCTGATTGTACCCCGCACTTGACAGGCAATCTGTTCCAGTGTGAACATGTTTGAACAAGTGGCACCATGAAGCATTTCTATTAAAACTGATTCTTAAAATTGTTCCTATCCAGAAAACAAAAGTGAATCAGGTACCAAACCCTCACATTTATCCCACAGAGAATGATGGCACTGCAGCTGGATGCAGCTCCCAACAACACTGTTGCTTTTCAGTACTTCCCAACTGAGAATTGTTGTCCAATTGCTTTTGCTTGGCCCTATTGCAAATTCAGTTTTATTCTTCATTTTTCCTATCACACCAGTGGTTACTTTTTTTCCCCTTTCCGTGTTATTCATTATTTATATTTGACATGAAAAATAAAGATAATTTAATTATCTTTATTATCAAAATTCATAAAACTTTTCAGTAGACATTTCAATTGTTTCACACAATGATGTAAGCATTCACTGCATTCTACGCAGATTAAATTCAAAGAATATTCCAGTACTATTAATTTTGCAGATTAAGGCAGAAACTGAAAAACACTAGAAACACTAGATGGTACCAGTAACTGGAAATAATGAACAATAAGTAATCAAAACAAAATAAAAATAACTCAAAGAACAGATACTCATTTAAAAAAAAAAAAGACCCTCAAATAATTTTGATCAAATCAGAAATTTCAATTTGAATGGGAGGGGAACAGTAAGCAGCATTACTACATTTTTCTACAATCAAAAATACGTTCTGAATTTTCAAACATAATTCCCCCTCTTTTTTTTTAACAGAGGTGATTATACCAAAATGATTCTTTACACAGTGCAGAAAACTTACTATTAATGAAGGTCAAAAAGTTATGAAAGATTCAAGAAACACACCAGGAAAGGCTTGAACTACTATTTTTATCTCCCAAGCTGCCTTCAGGAGGGTTTAGCAATAATGCTGCTGAACAAGTTCTTCATCAGTTTCAAACAGAGTCAATTTAACACCACATATTATAAAACCCTACTTCTTGCTTTTATTTATTCTTATCTTATCATTAATGTGTTAGATGTTCCACCTTGCCACAATCCATTACACTCTCTGAGAAGAGGAAGTATTATTGGTCAATAGGTGATTCTTGAGGAAAGTATTGGACTATGAGTTTAAAAATAACCACTGTCCCATGTTCCAATGAATAAACTGTCCGCCTTTTGGAGAAAAAAATCCAAGTTTACAGATATGAAATTTATACAACAGACTTGTTTCATCAGAACTATTTAATATTTAAAATACAATTCTAATATTTTAAATGCTTAAAATTAATAAATATGCTTATTTAATAAACTAATTCCTTCCTATCAGCATTAACACTGGTAAATTATGAGTAGCCAGAAGTTACCATATCAGCCCAGCAAAGACAAGGAGCAAGCCCAAGACAGAGATTGACATGGGAGATTCTGTCTTTTCCTCTCTCAAGATCAGACAGCCTGTGACATCTGAAGAGGGGAAAAGCAGTCCTAGAAAAAAATCCTGTATTTATTTCATTTAAATATATTTAAAAAGCTTTAGCACGCAAAAGTAATCTGTATTCTGGAAAGTAAAGAAGCACCAAACAGACAAAAATCCTTCCTTGACCCAAGTACAAGCTCCAAATACTTCCTGTGAAATCTCGCTGTGGGACAGAAACAGGATCTGAAGCAGAAAGGAAAAAAAATAACAACTTTAAATATACCTATGTCTTAAGCAATAAACATAGTTAAAAACCTTCAGTTGTAGAATTCTGCTGTGCTACTGACTTTCATATGGAAAATGTATGAGCAGCATATGTAAAACTGCTCAAATCATTTTGCAGTAAAACAAACAAGTACATGCCTAGAGGGGACAGAAGAAAGTAACTGGTCTCCCGATGATGAATAGCATTAACTTGCTCTGGCTTGCCAAGTCAGTGAGCGGTGTGAATTTAATGGCAATTAGCCCAGATCAAAGTTGAAGCACCATGAACAAAGTAGGTAAAATGGACAATATCAAAGAAAGGAAGCATATCATGAGTGAGTGAAAAAAAAAATGACTTAGATTTATTTATAATGTTTGTAGCTGTTAATGAAAAAGGACAGATCTTTACAAAATGTTTGTTTTCAAAACAGTATTACTGATTAAGCAGATTTCCAGGAGACTGCTTTCATAGCTAAATTGGCCAAAAAACCTGATAGCGAAGAAAAATATTCTGTAATAGCTTCTATTGTGGACACACTGCACAGAATGGTATTTTCTCAAGAAATAAAACTATGAGTCAGAGTCAAGCATTTTCCCTCCTACCTGGCAAACAATTTATCAGCCATTGAAAGCAATGGAAAAAGTTCACAGGTGACAGAAAGAGGCAGAAAAGGAGAGAATTCACGTGTTTTACATGCAGTAGGTTTTAGGGATTATTAGTAATAGGAAAAATATTCCTGTCATTAAATCTACATGTCTTAATTAGGAGTGAAATTAAAAAAAGCTATAAAAGTAAAATGTGCATGAATGATCCGGAAAGAACAGCTTTAGTTGTTGTTTTTTTTTTTTTAAGTTTAGGAGATCTCCACTTCCACATAATATTAGTAGGAATTAAATTCCTATTTCAAATATTAAATGTTTACACGACCTACAGCATGCTCACTAATACCTAACTACTATCACTACAAAATTCAGTCTTCACATGACACCTTCCAACTAAAAGTCTGAAAATATTCTTACGGCACTTCCCATAGCATTTCACATGGATGTTAACACTTATTTTTGCAGATGAAATGATACACAGAGAAGTTAAATAATTAGCCAGAAGCAGCCAGTTAATAAAAGAAATTGCAATCAGCAGAAGATCCCTTCTTTCTACCGTAATCACTCTCCTACTCTTTTAACAGAGGTAAATAATAAACAACAAAATCAATTTGCAATCTGTTTGAATTAAGTGTACTGAAGCCAGGCATAAAAAAATGGTCCAGTATAATAAACAGCAATGTATATTTGATCATAAGCTGAAGGGTAAAGACCCAGCAGTACTTTAGCAATTAATCAGTTGAGATGTTTATGAGAGATTTCCTTGAGCAAGGACTAAGTTTCTCAGAAGATCAAAGATAATTGGTGTTACACTCTGCCCTAACCAGACCCAGATTCACACTTTCCATTACTTATTTACATTGATCTTATGACTATTTTTATAGATCCATCAGAATAAGTGTGCTTTTACTCTTTTACTAATATTTGTTTAATTAAGTTAATTAATTACAGGTTAACTGAAATGTCGTACAAAAGACCTCACGCAGCTTTCAAAGTGTACTGGGAATCCTAATCCTTTTTGTTTCTTTTAACTAGCAGTAAGGATGAAGTCAATAAATTGTCAATTAATAACATACTTGCTTTGATGGCTCTTCAGTAATTTACTTTCATACCACTTCATAAATTTCTTAGGAAAACTTCTGGGATCACTGATACAGTACCCCTGCCATGGGAAAACTTCGTTTAAATCTGCTCTACTGCCAATAAACCAATAAGACTAACTGGCTGATAATCCTCCCACACTACACTGTTTAGGTATATGCACTCAAGCAGCAAAAGTTTAATTTGTTCCACTAATGGCACAGAAAACTACTCAAACTTATTCACTATAAAATTTGAACTTCAGTCTTCACTTTTTGTTATTCCTTGGGCAGAAAATTCAAGCTATTGGATACTTTGTAATTTGGACTATTTTGTCTTTTCCTTGATCCAAAGCATAACAATAACAATAGACATTATCAGCAACTAAATATTAAACTGCACTGCACTTCACAGAAGAAACATAGTAGAAAGTCTGAATATTATTTGCATTGGCACACTAACATGCAAGGCGCATTCTACTGTTCTAAGTAGGTGTAATGTAGTTCCGAAACTACTAAAAGCAGCAATGCTAGCTGCCTTGGACATATTTCAAGTTGCCATACAATAGCTTTTGTTTAGAATTTCTAGTGGGATAACATACTTTATTAATACAGCCTATTTGTTTGGAAGATAATTTAATTTATAAAAGCACAGGAATAATTTAGTAAAGAAGCCATATAATGCTAAAAAACCTGATTTTCTCTGAAGTTGTAATGATAGTATTGATAGTGGTTAATATAAACTAAAAGATTTATTATGAAAAATATAATTTAGTATGCAAAATTCATTTAAAAGTGCTGCATATGTCAAACAGTCATGACAGGATGAGGCCATGTGGAGTTCCTTAAAAGAAGTAAGAAAAAGTTACGAGGATTTTAGGATATTTTATTATTACTCTATCTATCTTATGTAGAAAAATTACTGGAAAGTAACAGGGAAAATTCACTACACATATATACTAAAATATGCATATATATATATACACACACACATATATACACACATATAGATATATTTATACACATACACACTATATTTTCTATCCCACATATATTAAGGAGAGTTTGTCTGCATTTCCCTAAAAAAAAAGGCGATCACATTGCCCGGGTACTGACAGCAAGTAGGTAGAATTTGTCAAAAAACAAGTGTTTGGCTAGCATTCTTCCCGCGGTATGAAGAAGCAACTGGAGATTTTCCAAAGGAACTGACTTATGGATAAAGGAATTAAAGAAATTGTCCTCCTGTCCCACTAGTAATCCTCTGGGAAACAAGAACAACTAGAGCCAAAAAGATTTATATTTTTTCTTAAGTTGCAGCTCTATAATACATTTACAGGGCTACGTCACACAATGTACCATGAACTACACCATCATTTTTCCAAGCTTTCCTCCCAAATCTCAACAATACTCAGATTACCTTATTCATAGATACAATGCAAATAGATATTTCGTTCTCTCCTTATATACATGTAGAGCTAAAAATGAAAACGTTTAGGAAAATTACACCAGCTGTCTGGTAAGTGCATATTCCCACTTTTCCCAACCTTAAATAAGGTATTAACCCTGGCCCTTCCAAATTCTTACTGTGGCATTCCAGTTTAGGAAATGAAGGGTAAGAAGAAGGGTTTTTCTCTTAAGAAAACAAAATTCTCTAAAAAAAAATGGAAATAAGTAAGACCGCAAGCTGGGTTAGTTTCACATTTTTACTAGTTAATTGTTTTTCAATCATTATTATTTGCTACACTGTTTCTATTTCTCTGAAGCAGCAATCCTAGAAAGGCTTCTAATGTTCCAATGGCGGTGAGAGTCACAGCCTGTTAAGTGTGAAACCCAACCAACTATCCACACAGACTGGGTCCAAGGCTCAGGAACACCACAGCAGTCCTCCATGCTGGCTGCTGTGTATGAGCCAACAACCACCCCAAGCAGAGAATGAATAAAAAATGGCATGCAGAGGTACCTCTACTACACAGAAGTGGAAGAACTTGGCTTGCCCCACGTTTGTAAGCATGGCAGGAACTGAGACGTTGCTTTATTTCCCCAAAGCCAGGTCCAAAATGCTGCTGTAACTGAGTCTGAGCTGTACTGGCTCCAATACAGCAGCATTCATTTGCAAGTGTTTCACTGTGGGGGGACTCCACAGAAAATGAATGAAAAACATCTTGTTCCCTTAGCATTACCTCATGCTGCTTTTGTACAAATATGCTTCTTAATTACCAATTTCTTCACTTAAGCACAAGTGTTCTGGAGTAATTTACTTAATTCACATCTCAAAACAGAGAAACCTTTCACCGGAACTAGCTGAGCAGCTCCCATTTGAGAAGGGGTGAAAAACTGTGAGAGCTAAATCCAAATAGAACAAAGCCACAGTAAAGGCTACATGGGTTGGTGCACTCTTACCGCAAACATCCCTCCATCACAATCCTGCAGCAGCCCAATAGGGAACCTCAGTAGAAAATAGCAATGCCAACTCATCCAAAATGCTCAACTTGACACAACCATGTAAGATAAAATATTGTCCTCCCTCGTTATATAGAATCATAGAATTGTTTAGGTTGGAAAAAGCTTTTAAGATCAGAGTCCAACCATCAATCTGGCACTGTCAAGTCCACCACCAAACCGTGTCCCTAAATACCACATCTAGAAGTCTTTTAAATGCTGTCAAGGAACAGTAATGCAACCACTTCCCTGGGCAGCCTATTCCAATGCCTGACCACCTTTCCAGTGAATAATTTTTTCCTAATAACCAATTGAAATGTCCTCTAGCACAACTTGAAGCCGTTTCCTCATCCTATTGTTTGTTATTTGTAAGAAGAGACAAGCCCCCACCTGGCTACAAACTCCTTTCAAGCAGTTGTCAAGAAAATTAAGGTCTCCCCTGAGCCTCCTCTTCTCAAGGCTTAACAACTCCAGCTGCTTCATCCACTGACTTACCCTTACCCTCTAGACCCTTCACCAGCTCCATTGCTCTTCTCTGGACTTGCTGCAGCACCTCAATGTCCTTCCTGAATTAAGGGGCCCAGAACTGGACATAGCACTGGCCACTGGTATGGCCTCACCCGTGCCCAGTAGGAGGGGACAACCACTGCCCTGGTCCTGCTGGCCACATTCCTAACACAGGTCAGGATGCCACTGGCCTTCTTGGCAACCTGGGCAAGCACTGGCTCACATCCAGCCACTGTTGATGAGCACCCCCAGGGTCCTTTTCCACAGGGCTGCTTTCCAGCCACTCTGCCCAAGTCTGTAGCACTGCATGGTGGCGTGACACAAGTGCAGGACCCACCATTTTGCCTTGTCTAACCTCATACTGTTGGGCTCAGCCCATCAATCCAGCCTGTCCAGGCATCTCTGCAGATCTTCCCACCATCCAGCAGATCAACACTTCCACCTGACTTGATGTCCTCTGCAAACTGACTGAAGGTGCACTCAATCCTCTTGTCCAGATAAAGATATGAAGCAGAACCGTCCCCAACAGTAAGCCCTGGGGAACCCCATTAGTGACTGGTTACCAAATGGATTTAGTTTCATTCACCGCCACTCTCAGGGCTTGGCCAACCGGCCATTTTCCTACCTGGTAAAGAATACACGCATCCGCACCATGAAAAACCAGTATCTCCAGGAGTGTGTTGTGTGAAATGGTATCAAAGGCTTTACTAACACACAGGTAGACAACATCCACAGCCTTTCTCTCATCTATTAGGCAGGTCACCCTGTCATTAAAGGAAATTGGGTTGGACAAGCAGGACTTGCCTCTCCTAATCTCATGCTGGCTGGATGTGATCCCTCTGGTTGTCCTGCGTGTGCCATATGGTGACACTCAAGATGATCTGCAGCATAACATTGCCCAGCATCAACGTCAGGCTGACAGGCCTGTGGTTCCCTAAATCCTACTTCTTACAGATGGGGGTCACTACTGCCAATTCCCTGTCACTTGGGACCTCCCCAGTTAGCCAGGATCACTGGTAAATGATTGAAGATGACTCAGTGAGCTCCTCTGCCAGCTCCCTCAGCACCCTTGGATGGACCCAATCTAGTTCCACAGACTTGTGTATGTCTTAATTGTATGGGAGGTCATTGACCATTTCCCTGTGGATTATGGGACCTTCATTCTGCTCCCAAGCCTGTCTTCCAGGTCAGGGGGCTGAGCACCCAAAGAACAAGTAGTCTTGTCATTAAAGACTGAGGTGTTAAGACATTAAGTACCTCAGCTTTTCCCTCATCTTTTGCCACCATGTTTGCCCCTACATCCAATAATGGATTTTCCTGCTTATGTATTGACAAAAACATTTTTCATTGTCTTTGATGGCAATACCCAGATTAAGTTCTAATTGGGCTTTGGCCCTTTGAATTTTCTTCCCTCATTACCTCACAACATCCTTGCAGTCCCTGTAAGTTTTCCAACCCTTCTTCCAAAGGTCATGAGCTCCTCTTTTTTTCGTGATTTCCAACCAAGGCTTACTGTTCAGCCATGTCAGACACTTCACTGTCAGCTCATCTTTCTCAGCATATGGGTAGCCTTCTATACCTTTAAAATTTCCTTTTCAAATTATGTTCAGCCTTCCTGAACTCCTTTGTGCCTCAGGATGGCCTCCCAAGGAACTCTTTCAACCAGTCTCCTAAGCAGGCCAAAGTAAGCTCTCGGACGTCCAACAGCAGATATGCTGCTCCCCCACCCCCGCTTACTTCTTCAAGAACCAAAAATTCTGTCATTTCATGATTAGTGGGCCCAAGAGGCCTTCAACCACCACATCACCTACCAGCCCATCCCTGCTCACAAACAACAGACTCCCACCAAAGCCTTGTTGTCCTTCTCTCTGACTCTTAAAATAAACACTCACCCTACTGTACCATCATTAAGCTCTAGACAGTCAAAATACTCCCCAACATCCAGAGCTACTCCAACATTTCTCCTTCCTTGCCTGTCCTTTGTGAAGGGTTTACGGCAATCCACTGCAGCACTCCAGTTGTACAAGTCATTCCACCACGTTTCCATGATGGCAAGTAGGTCAGAGTTTTCCTGCTGCACAATGGCCTCCAACTCCTCCTGCTGAATGCATTGGTGTAAATGAACTTCAGTTGGACTGTTCTGCCTTTTGGGGACAACAAGCCCTAATTCCTATGTAACCATTCTCGGGTGCTTCTATGGTTTCTAAAAATTCAATAACCCTTCAATCCATGTCTTTGCTGTGACATGGATTTCCATCCCTGACCTCCACTGAGGAGGTAGACCAAAGGACCTTGCTACCACAGTATCCCACAGACAGCGGCATACTGTCCCCAGGTTTATCTGCAGTAAGCCTGGGTTTATTCCTTTCCTCCTTCAAATCTAGTTTGAAGCTCTTTCATAAGAGCTATACCAAATAACTCTACTAGGGCTGTCTTGGAAAAAATATGAGTGAAGACTTTTAACCATCCCATTTCTACCTTTAAGGTGTATTACTCTCACCTCTCCATTTTCCCAGTACCAGGAAGGAAGGCACAATTTCTGAGTTGGAGGCCAAATTTGCTGCCATGGTGCAAGAAACAGATTCTCCTTCCGTCATGATTTTGAGAAAGTGGTTCTTCCAGGAAACAGACAAAGTACAAGTCACCTATTCTACTTGCAACAGAAAGAAGGAAAAAACTACTTGACCAATTCCTGAATGATCCTTAATTAAGCACCCTTGCAGTCTCAGCAGCTGCTGTGAGATGATTATGACTATCCCTGGATAGATACAACATGGATTTTATTTTCTGTCTCCAAAGTGCAACACAAAGTTCACACTGCCTTACAGATGTGCCAACATGCAAAACTGGATGTTCATGCTTTCACTCACTTCTTGTCATAGGAACTTGTACAATTCTGGCAGTAAAAAGAAGAGTGTTTACTTCTATACTGGTGACTTGGGAAGTGTGAGGATACTAGAGAAACATCTGGCACTTCTAATGAAAAATCTCTGTTTCAAGTATAATGGGATGTACACCCTTTGGAATTGCGCAAAAATTTGAAGAAAAATAAAAATTGAACAGTTAATTTCCTATACGTCTGTCTTTTCAGAGAAAACGTGAAATCAAGCTGTGAAGACAAGGAACCTGGCAATGCCATCATCTGCAAAAGACTGTGCAAACAGCAACATCCCAACAGTGCAGAGAGACAGAAATCCTTTTAATACACAGCTTTTACCAGCTATTATACTCTTACGGCCTTACTGAGCATAAAGGTAGCATTTTTGGAATTACTACGCACACATGTGCTTTATTTTGATATTTTATGCATCTTTCGGATTATTATTTCCTCATTGCAAGCACAATAAAAGTTAGAGAAAAATGTACGTATTTTACCAAAGCAAATCTGTGCAATAAAAGCTGCAAAAAAGCAGACAAATATTCTGATTCTTCAGTTCCAATTGCTCTAGAAAATAAAAAGTTTTGAACTGAGGATATAATGACTACAATAATATTAAACTCAGTTAGCAATTAAATGATCACACAACCCTTCAGACTAAAAATGTAGACAACAGCTAGTAGCTGACATCTCACTTCAACATTTTACAGCTGCTTTAAAGACTCTAGACATTTGGATGCATGCATGCATCTTATTTTCCCAGGATTTCAAAGTCCACATCCAGGCTGCTGCTCAGCCATTATAAATGAGTAATTCAAGTAGGGCATGACTGCTTCTTGTATTAACTTGATAAAGATGTTTCAGTCAAAGTGCATCAACAGTTGTGTTAAGTCATCCTTTTCACAGGCTTATACTTTGCTTATGTTACCAGTTAAGAAAAAAAGAAGTATTATTGGCTTCACATTATTATAGCAATCTTTACACTAAACATAATTAGTGTTATGATTATTATATTTTATTACTCTTGTTTTGAAAAATATAATATGCCTTAATTATTTCATTTTGTAATTAAAAAGAATTTCATCAGCTGACTACAACTCACATTAAAGTTTCATTTTATTAGTTTAGACATGCAACTGCTTAAAGGACTGATATGTGCCCTAGAAAATACACATCTGTTTTCAGAAAATTACATTCTATCTGTAAGATTTTCCAAACTTGGTTTAAAACCACACTTTTAACATAATAGGTTCATTTTAAGCTTATCATTGAATAGTGAATTTATTATAAAACATGTATGAAAGAAGTGTTTTGCAATAATTTTACTGTCTGAAAAAAATATTAATCCAGGGCTTGGGCTAATACATCTTTCAAATACTATAAAGACAGTTTCAACAATATTTCATTTCCTTGTATAAATCTTCATGTCACAACCTAAAAGAAGATCTGCTCAATACTAAATTCTTTTTCTCTTATGACAGCAGGGACATAAGAGAACTCAAAAGTACAGAAGAGAATTCAAATTCTCATTTCATTAATTTATTTATATTGAATACATGACCAAACATGAACATAGTTACACTAAAAATAAGAAATATGCTATACATATAATTCATGCAAAGCCCAAAGCACAAATGATCTGGTTTATCAACTTTTACATAAACTGGACATCTGACTGATGACATCTATGCCATAGACATACCAAAGAGAAAAGAATACTATCTAAAAGTGATAAGCCATCATCATGTGTGCTCCGTAGCCCTGCTCACTAATGTTGAGACAGATACTGTATTTAGTAATTCTTACATTCAATCATATCTTATTTTTCCAAGTATTGTTACTATTTACAAAATTTCCATTCTTTTCCCCACTTTAAGGGGGAAAAGTCCTGTGATAGCCAAGCCAGTTCTAATATTATACTTTATAATGTATTTACACAATATTTGTTTAGTTTTAATTATTTTTATTCCAAAAGTAAAACAAGCATAAGTACTTTTGAGGGCAGTAGGAGACTGCAGCAGGAATACACAGTCAGCCACTTGCGTATTCAGATTATTAATTTGAAGATTAATGTTAGATATCTGAATAAACTTTACTTTTCATTTATTTTTTGCATCATATTATTAGATCATGGTCCTTTTTCCACTGGCATGACAGTTATAAACACTGAAATTCAAAAAGACATGGCTCAAACTCTGGTCAGTCTGACTCCTTTCACATCCACCTTCCCCCAAAGGCAGTGGTCTATTTTTCCAAGACTCCTGGACATGAGGCAGCATAGCCAAAGATATTTCTTCAGCTTTGCACAAAGCCCAGACAAGCAGCCCCAGAAGCTCTACAGTGACAGATGGTGAACCCAGGCTAAATGTGCAAGAGTTGGTAGATGCAGGCAAACTTACTGCAAGAGTTGAAATGCTTGGAATTCCCCATCCCCCTTTCATTCACATTGTCAGAGTACCCATTCATTGCATGACCATGAAATGTTCTCACCAGTTCAGAAAGTAAAACCCCAAAATTATTTGCTATTCTGCAAATACACGGTTTTCTAAATCTCCTGGGAGGGAAAATCACCTTTTTAGTCCAGATCTGTCTACTTCACCTTGAAAATACATCAGAAATTAGGAAAACACTTAGAAAAGCCAGAGCATGCACTAATAGGCTATGCTGCAAGTGGTATCAACAATTCACAGCACAAATGTGTTTGGATGGAAACTCAGAAGTCAGGTCAGCAAATTACTTTGATCCAGCATATGTTTGTCTTAACTGAACTGGCTGTAAGACCAGGGCAGCACCTCGAATCTTCTCTTTCAGACATGACTTCTGAAAATCAATTTTTTTTTTTTTTCCTTTTCAAAATGCCTTTTTCTCTGCTGAAGAGTGTAAATCAGATTAAAATTAAGAATTAAAAATATTTAGCTATTTCATAAAACAAGATATCCACTCTAATCCTATCACTGCATTTCTCAAATAGATTTAGCATTCCATGTGATACTGAGAATGTATCAGGATAACCTCAGTTTGTGTTTGAATTTGCTGTACTTAAAGCCTTTTATATAGAGATACTCAACATAAGTGGCTCACATAATACAGGTAAGCTTATTTTCACTGTTAACTAGAACTGAAAAGTTACATAGTGCACTCTTTTCCTGATATCAATTTTAAGCACTTCTGCCACCTTACAGAAGTATATATTATGTGCCTTGAACATATTAGTTCTATTTGAGTGCACAGGTAAAATGAAATTGGCTCATTCAGCACAGGAGTGATTAGATGGTCTAAAGGTTACAAGTAAGTAATAGTTCCTACAGTGCTAATTTTTTTACAGTTTGCAGATTTCTGGTAACAATAGAGACTGACCTTGAGAAGCTTCACAGCACATGAAAAACTAATTTAAATGTTTCCAAAGTTGCTCAAAATGTCTGCTCAAAATGACTTCAGTTTGGTCAGCTATAGAAATCTGTCCTAGATTGGGAGTCATCAGAGAGGTTATCTAATTGAATTAAAAAAATAAAATACCATTAAAATTCTAGCCTGCTTTGCTTATCCTGACTGCCAACTGTTGCTTTCTACATAAAACCAGCTCTAGAGTCACTTGGTAATGGCCTAACTTTAATTGCTGACCACGACTGGCTATTCATAACATCATAGGAAGGAATTTCTGTGGGAACTTCTGAACAGTAATGTTTTGGTAGAAAGGGACAATGTGGTTGAATATTCACTCTGACTGCATCCTAAATCAAAAAAATGAGACTTTGTATTGTAATCATTGGAAATTTGGGAGTGACCTGTAGCATTTTTTTGAACTGCTACAGAGCTGAACCAGGAAAATTACTAAAAAAAATTTGGATTAGGAACAAATACATTTATATATATAATTTCCACATTAGAAATAAGATACTTCATTTAGTGCTGTTTTTATCAGATGTGCTATGATGTTCTTTAATCACTCATTACTAGAACTTAAAAAAAGCATTTCACCTAGTCAAAGTGCATTTACAATTTACCACCAAGAGTCTACTGATTTTCAGTCATATCTATTTAGCATTTCATTATAAAAATGTAGCCATCTTATATGAATCATTTACATCACTGAAGAGGTAGTAAGAGCAATATAATTCAATTATAAAACCTGGAAATAGTTAAAACACTATTTGAAAATAAACAGTTACAGTCCCTTATGCCCATGTCTGGGAAGTGTCCAAATGGAAGTTAAAGATCCTTTGGCATTTTTTCAAAATGGGAGGGAACTATCCCAACATGCTGGCCAACATATATTTTCTCAATTAAAAACAGATTTCAATGTCGAAAGCTATGTGTCAGCAATTGCTGAGAGCCTATACCCGTCATGTTTTCAAAACACTCCAAATCAACAGTATCTAGTCACCTTGCTGAATAATGCTTTTCCAGATGCCATAAGTGGGAAAGGTAAACGCATTTTCATGAAGAAAGAAAGCACAGATACATCAGCCTCTACCATTATGAAAATTAAAATTATCATTTGAACCCACATGTGGATTTTTTTTTCAATAACAGAAGTTTTAAATATGACTTTAGAGGCCATATGGAACACTTTGATACTGCCAGATTTTAAAGTGAACAGAAATCCAATGGAACACACATGCACACACACACACAAAATAAAGGTAGCAGAAATAATCTTGTATGCCATTCCAGAACTTCTACACATTTAATGAGTTAAAAGTTTAAAAAAGAAAAGGCTTTTCAACAACTCTTTTTAAATACTTATACAGAATTTTCTATGTATTGAGCTGTTTAAGGAGAAGATGGAGAGATTTCCTTTATGTACTTTAAAGCCTGCATACTCTTACTACCCACCATTCAAGAGCTCGAATCTTTAACTGCCAATACTGAAGCTCAAAGTCCTATCCCAAGAACTACAAGATCAACTACATTATCTACAGGCAGAACACTGTTATCCTGAGTTCAAAGAGAAGAAAGAGTCAGACAATGAGTTTTTACAAAAAAATTATAAATCCAGATGAGATGCAGGCTTTCCAATTCCCTCAGTCAAGTATTTCCTGGTGCAACGTCTAAGGCTCCTGCCATTTGGAGTTGCGTCCCCATCTTCACAGTGCTTTGTTCTTGCCCAAATTATTAATCTTAAGTGTCTATTAGGAAAAAAAAAAAAGGAAAAAAAGGCAAAAGTGCTTCTTTGACTAAAGAAATTACCCAACTTCCACAATGCAGTTGAACAGTACAACTCAAGGTCAGTCAGGATTGAAAGAGTTCAGGGAACTCAACTACAGAGGCTAACTTCCAAACAACTTGTATGACGTTGTAGGTCTTTTCCTTGTTTTTTTTCTTTTTTTAAATACCAATTTTTAAAGTAAAATTTTACAAAACTCCTATTTAGTCACACTCTCAGAATTCTACAACACATGCATTGCTGAAGAATTTATGTCATACTGAAGAGAAACTGACTGCAACATAAGCAGAGAGACGAAAACACCTCTCCCCCGAGAGGATTTGCAGAATTACTTGAGGGAAAGTTGAACAAGCTGTCTTATTCCTGAATTGTGCAATTACCTTTCTATAACCAGAACTTACTGGCAGTTGCCAGATTCATGCAACTCACTGGAAGCAGACTCTTAATCTAGTTAGCATAGTATAGTATGACCCTCCCTGCTGCTACTCCTATGGACATGAAATCTGCAATTGCAGCCAGCAGAGGAACAGACTGCACTTGAGGACAAGTTAACGTCTCTCTTAAAGAAAGTACCAAGTGCTGGATCTTTGTAAGACAGTAGATGCAGTGGTGATTCAAGCCTGGAAAAATATTTGATATTTAACATGGCTGTAATGCACAACATAGCGAGGTAGTGAGGGTAATGGCAGAGGATGGAGCCCACACAACTGGTGAATGTTAAAAGAGGCTTATACTTTCTCTTCCTTGGTATTATTAATTTGGCATTTACTACTGTTACCATTCTGATCCTCCCCACACCATTCCCCCTTCCTGAATTGCTCAGCAGTTCCACCATCCACTGCCCTTGCCTGAATTTCAGCTAAACTTAAGATGTCATTTTGTTTGCTACAATCAACTAATTGAAAAATCACCAGAGAGAAAGGGAGGGAGAAATTGCATTACCACAAAATACTTTTGCCCACAAATTCTGACAGAAAGAAAACTTCCAAATATAGCCTTTCAGTTCAGGCAGTTGAACTGCTACTTTAAATAAAATTTTGAAAACTACAGGATGTTGCCAGAAATTTTTTTCCAAACATGTATACTTACCGAATTTATATCCATTCTCCAAAATAAGCCTACATGAATACTATGTTTTCAGTAACTCATATTATTAACATTCATATTTTTCCAAGGAAAGATATAAGAATAAACCAGATTTTTAAAGCAATTAAGAAGATATAAATGCTGTGCACTGTCTGAGCACAGTTCTCAAAAGACCAGAGTCCTGGCAACTATCATAATCCTTTTGAAATTGTGCATATTAAGATTAAAGATCACTTTGTTCCTCTATTCCCACAGCTAGTTGGTATGGTAAAAAGATCAGTCTCCTAGTTTTATATGTAACATCTTTAACATTTGCTCTCCTTTCTGTGCATGTGATTAAATGTAACATTTTGAAATCCCAAAGTTCTGAGAAAAACATAAATCCTTGTCCACAGCTGCTGTTTGACTCTGGAAACACATGCATTTTCTTTTCAAGCATCTACCATCAAAAAATCCCAAAGGACTTGAACTGGAGAACACCTGCATCTCTTCATTTAGTTCCAATAACAGAGTCTAAACTTCAAAATTACAAAAATAGATGCTATGTTCAGCTGCAGTTACATTCTCCCCCTAATTCCCGTGAACAAAAATGCTAAGAGCATGAAATCATTCAGGCAAGCTCTGTCATCGATAGGATAAGATTTTTTGCACCAGAAGCCCAGTGGGAACTTGATAGAAAACTGGCAACAATTACAGATAAAGTACATAGTGAAATCCTCAGGGAGAGAAAAGGAAATGTAATAAGATAGATGGGTATAATTTTTACACATTTATGTCCAAACCACAAATGTGAATTGTCTTTAATTATTCCAATATACTAACCATTTTTATTCATTCATTGCGTTAAATCTTTCCAAAATACTTCAAATTAGACTATGAATTCTCTTTTACTAGGACTTTTTACTTATTTACTTACTACCACAAGGACTCAGTTAAATTAGAAGTTAACAAAAGCAATTGTTCCAGCTTTAAAATCCAGACTAATAACCCTAGTGCAGGCAGTCAAAATTAAATTAAAAAATATGTCAATGACATGCTTTTTTAACTGCAAAAAGAGGAAGTTCGAGGGCATATGTAGGTGTATATTCATAAAACCAAACATAGCACTAATCTCTCACCTCCTTTCTACTAAATTCTAACAGATAAAAATCAGATAGTTTACAATAATAAAAAAGTTTATTTTCCTGCTGGTACAGCTTCTATGGCAATTTTTTCATACTTGAAGTTATTATTTCTTCAGTTATTTTTTCCTTTTGGCATGGGAAGGGGGTGAATTGAGTGATCTCATCTAAATCAAAATACTGATAGATGAAAAAAAATCCTAAAGTTTTTGGAAGTATGAGAAACATGTCACTTAAACAAGAAATACCAACTTTTATTAAGTTGAATGTTTTCTCTTCAGCCTTTATGCAGCTTCAACGAATTAGAGAAGCCTTCCCACTCTTGCTCTGCTCCACCGAGTGTATAACTTTAACACATATGAGCATGATATTAATACAAATACTTTTGTTTACTCCCTCATTTCACTGCTGCATTATTGACTACTTAAACTGATCTCACAGAAAACTTTATTAATTGTATTCTTTATTTTTGTTCCTCTTGATTTATTTGTAATAAAGCTGTCCATACGCTGGCTGTGCACACACTCCCAATTATTCAGTATGGCAAACCAAATAGAGCATAATCAGCTCACCTCATCTATTCAGCAGCTGTTCATAATTAACCACTAACACCAGCATTCATTTGGAAATCTCCCTCTTCTCTCAAAGGCCAGGTGAAACAAACAAGGTCTGCAGCTTGCTCCCAGGGTTAATAAAGCCAGGGTTATTTCAGAGAAAGAGTAAGAAGACCTTCCCAAGCCCTGGGGTAATGGAATAATCTCCTCTCTTGTACTTATTTTATATTCTGCAGTTTAAAGACTGAGGAGCATATTCGCTGATTTTTACAACTATGCATAGAGATACTTGGGGGAGTTTTTCGTACAACTGATCTAAATTAAAATCACAGCATTCAGACTTGTATTCAAGGACTAGAAATCATATTTACATTCTTTGTCCCTCAATACTTCCTTTTCCATAGGTGGATCAGTTTTCCATGTGATAATGACACTTTATGCATCAAACATTAAATCACCCCTGACAGGTAATCATAAGTATTTGCACTTGTTTTATACTTGTTATACATTGTACATGCTACACATCATATGCTCTAAACGCTGTGCTTTTTGAAAGTACAGTTTGGAGCTTTTTCCTTTGATAGTTGTACTCAATGCAGTATGGTACTGCTAGCACCATATCCTTTTTCCTCTTCCTCTCAACAGCACAAGTGAAATAGCAAAAAGGAACATACTAGCGTCAAATGCCCTATCCCTCAGATTGTAAATATATCTTCTTTCAAGAGCCACATACAGACATGCAGTAAAAGGAAGTTGCACAACCATCCTGCTCACCGTGGATCATATGATTCAAGTGACACAAGACAGCGGACAGTTGCTGATGCAACAAGGATAGGAGAAGGAACAGTTCCCTCCCTGTTTTCTGGGTAAATATGCCCTGATTTTTTCAAGAATTTCATGTCATTTGTACAACCTCCTCCTTAGCATTTTGTATCCAAAGAGCTGCTTTGATTTTTGATCAAGATATTTTCCATTCAATTTAATGAATTAATTAGTCCAAATACCTACTACAGAACATTATATGCAACATTATTAGGAAAAATTTCACAAACAGCACAACTTCAGTACTGCACAATCACCTCCAGTAGTACAGCTTTAAAAAACCCTTTTACTTTCAAGGGATGAGTTTTTTCTGTGAAATTATCCAGTATAGCTTTTTAAACTCCCAGAAGTGACTGACTGACAGCAAATGCATTTTTATGCTCTCAAAGCACTTCATGTTTTCCCTACATGTAATTTTCACAGTCATAATGCAAATGTTAGCCATATCTCCTGTATTAAATTGCCCCAGTTTCTTCAGCGAGTATTCGAAAGCACTGATCCTTTGCATAGAACCTGAGACATTTGAAACATTAATTACTCTTGGTTTACTTTATGTTAAAAAAAACTAAAATCACTTGCAATATGCCATTCTTCCTGTTGACTGAGACCAAAGCCTTAGCAAATCACTCAGCTTTTTCCTGAGTTCAGCTAGAGCCTGAACATGCAGGTTAATGACTGCCATTGGTACATGGAATCACTACAACTTTCCTGCGACGCCCAGGGGTAGGTGAAGTGCCCAGTACATTTTCAATTCTAAAATCTTAACATTTTTAATGTATGTCCTTTCATCTACAAAACAGGTACCACAGACAATTGTCTATTACAATAAAATGTTTTGTATCTCAAAATCCCTGAATGTGAGTCCGGCCAGCACTTCATTTGTCAATACCCTAATTCTCATAAGCATTTCCTGTCACAACCCATCAAGGACTCACCCCATCTAACTAGACCATCTATAATACTGATGAGCAAAAATGTACGTGATCCTTATGCCCTGTAACAAAAGCAGTAAATGTACAGTATAGGTACCCACAGAGTCTTTAAAATATAATTAACAGACTAAGACAAAAATCAGAAAATTAAACCAAAAAATTCTCAAAAAAGGCAAGAAATGCAACAATTAGTCATAGTAATAAACATCGTTGTTATGAACATTTAAAAGGTATTTAAGTAAGTCAACAGGTGCAACAGATTTTAGCTTCTGTTTAAAAATGGATCTGAGTAATTCAGATGTTATTGAATCATGAACTGCTTTTTGGCAATGCTTTAGGAGCAGGAACTGGAGATTATTGTTACAAAAACACTGCTGTAAACATTTTCAACATGATGCTCTCCAAGAAACACAGAAGTACAATTACTGAAAAAATAACCTAACAACTGCTGGAGTGCACAGTGCTTACAAATATTTACTCTGCATAAGAATCAAATGTTGCTTACATATGCACATAAAAATTGCAATGACAGTAATAAATTCAGTTAGTTTCCAGACAAATGACATTCAAGAATCATTACACAGGAAAAAAAACAGAGAAAAAAAGCACACTTGAAGGGTTCAAGATACTTCTGTACTTCATAATATTGGAATCAGGTATTGATTTTTATTTTCCTTCACCTAGACACTTTTTTGGACTGTTTTTTTCCCCGTATTTCATTCCATGCCTAGCATGGCAATCGAAGAAGTTTGAAAAACATGGGGTTTTTTGAAAAACATGAAAACATGTTTTAAGAAGCATCACACTGATACCAAAACTTAGTTCCAAGCGTATTTCACAAACTACATGAGTTATTTTAAACTAGACACATTTCAAAATCCTCAGTGTTGCTTAAAACAGACCAATGTTCTGTTTAAACACCACAGAAACCATAAGAATGTCAGGTAAAAATATTTATGCCCACAAGGTCAACAACACTCTTAAATTTAGCCAAACAACTCTCACAAATTATTAACTTCTTATTTAAGGCCACCACAACACCAAATTTGACAAGGTTGGATGTGTGCCCTGCAGTATTTTTTAAATTATTTTTTATTGTTAGAAATCTTACGATAAACAAATTCTTAATAATAAATTATGCTGCAAATCTATATGAACCATTTAGAATTTAGTATGTCAACTTCTGTATAAGAAGGCCGACCCAGTACCAGGAACAGAGAATAGAACTAATATTTTCAACATGGATCCTGCCTCTTTCCCTGCCTAAAGTTTACAAAAGTTTCATATAATTATTTTAAATGCCAACGGAAGTTAATGAAGCAATCCTTACTCAAGAAGACAGACGTCAAAATGCAGCTTTTAGCTCTTTTGTCTCACAGTGAGCTAGTTATAATGTGAGCGTTGTGTGTAGAAGATACTTTGACATTTGGCACATTTTATATCAAGCCCCTCTTTTGAAAATTACATTGGATAGGAGAAATGTAATGTGATACGAGCTTAACAAGAGTTTTGTACTTACCAGAATTATGGCAGTAGTCCATATACTGTGGAATTTGGATTGTAAAGGCTACCAAATCTGGAGCTAAGAGAGATTCTGGCTTTCTACTCTCATTGAGCCATTTACTGCTGTGTAAGTCTCTGGTGTCAGAAGGGCCTTGAATTAAAGGGATCAGTTTCTCCTTTCCACCATCACCTAAGATAAAAAATTAGATTCCTTACTGCTTTGAGTGTAAAAGGTAAATTTTCAATACAAACATTCACTAATCCAAAGAGAACGTCTATTAATTAACACTGTGAACACATAATTAAAAGAACAAACAGAAAGAGCAGCATCATATAAACTACTGAACAACCTACTTAATGTTTATCTTGTAAATGCCTTGACATCCAGGAGGATTTCAAATAAAGTAATTTATTATCTTTAAAACAGTAATTTCCTTCCCAATTTTAATTAAATAATCAATTTAAACATCACCATGAACCCAATTTAAAGACACTCAATTTTTAATGTTCTTGACCTTAGCTGCTTTTATCCATAAAGACATCATAGACATTGATAAGTTCCCACATGCTCCTCAGGAAAAAAGTTATTAAAGAAGTAAAAAAAAAAAAAAAAATCACAGAGTCCTCAAAAACTTTACAAGCAAAATACCTACCTGTAGCATTAATGGAAAATGAGGCATTAAACAATCAAAAGAATACATCAAAATTATGCGAAGGATAAAGCTAGGTGGAAGTATTCTGAATTTCTCCTGTTTCTTGAATGCTTCTAGACTGATATTTGTTTCATCAGAAAAAAAACCAGTACTTTTTTATTCTGTGTAAAATTTGACTATACTGAGGCAAGACTAGATAATCACGACATACTTATTAATAACAAAAAAAACCCCAAAACAGAATACAAAAACCCCTCTCTGATTCATAGGAACAATGAGTAAATTCTTGTTTCAGTAACTCCCCTTGTAAAAAGCAAGGCCAATTCTCCTATACAGGCAATAAAGTTTTACATGGTCCAGCTGCACATACCTGGGGCTTTGGCACAAATTTTTATTGATCCCACGGTCCCAGAGGCACATTTGACCAATGATGTGCCGCAGTACTTCAATTCAACATTCTGGATTGAGCCCTCAAGAGTTGGCAGGGGATTCTTAGATTTCACACCTAATAAAAGAAAACTGCAAATGTACTAGCCTGTTGAATTTAAATATTTTTATATTCCTTCACCAAGGCATTTAAACTTAATTATATTTTAATTATCTACCTTAGATGTTCTTACAGCATTTTTTGTTGTGATTCACAGGTTTTAAATGGAAGTGAAAGAATTTTGCATATGGGTTTTTAATATAAACAGTTATGCATGAAATATGTATAGATACTTGAGGAAAACACACAAGACCACTTAGAAAAAACAAATATGCATATATACACATAGATACACTTTTGTTTTCACTTCGTAAGTGCCACATCAACTATTCTCCTTCATGTTTTTAATATGAGCATTTAATTTCAGGATCTTAAAATGACTAAGTGTTTTCAGCTTTTATTTAGACAACAACATTTTACTCAGTAGCTATGTAAAGCATTAAATCCACGCAGCTGAGCAGTACAGAAGGCCAACAGCACACTTGCCATTTTCAGCGGAAACTAGAGTTCAAACCTTGCCTTGGGTCACAAGTGGAAATAAGTTTTGGTGGTCTTTCCTCAGCCCCCATTTGTGAGCACCAGAAAACTACTGCACCGCTTGGAAGAAGTCAGCGCTATTGGCAGTCACTTCTGAAGAGCTGCCCAGAACTGCGGCAGAAGCAGCAGGGGATTGCACAAGCCAGGACTGAGATATGCTGGCAGAGTTGAGGGCAGCCCCCCATCACAGCCCCCGAGCACAGGTGGAGGAAGCCAGCCCTCCAAATCTGTACAGCACTGCCTATCAGGAAAAAAGCACATAAATTCACTTGCAAATTAGAAATAAATAGTTTCAACACCTGTAAGAAGTATGAAAGGAAAAACTAACAGAAGTTGCCTTTTTTATGGCTTTTTTTTCCCCTCATGCAGAAGCGACTTGGAATTTGTCAGTTAAAATTGGCAAGCAGCTTGTTAATTACGCAAACATTAGTATAATTACGGAACCATTTTCTCATGTAGGTAACATAGAATTTGTTCCAAAATCCATAATTATGCAAGGAAAGTATTGTGGAATATCAGGTGAAAAAGCATTTTTATACATATTTCAAGATTACTAAACACATTAAAGAAATGTAATTATCTACAGAATTAATTGGGTTTTTTGCAAAATCTCTCAAAGACTTTACCCAAAGAACAACCTTTAAAATATATTAACTAGTAAGGAAAAATATCCTAAAAAAATTATAGGGAATAGAAGATTTCAGATTAAACTTGGTAATTACATTTAGTTCACTGTGCCTATTCCAGTTCCTAAAGATTGAAGAGTATTTTGTGGTGAATATAAAATCATTTAGCAAGCAGTCTTCTTGACACATATTCAAGTTTTTTTCTGGTAAGACATTAAAATAATTTTTGAATAAAAAGTTCTTGCCAAGATAGAAGGCAAGAAGAAACAAATGAAGGGACACACATCACGTGGCAAAGCAGACTGAATCTGAAAGTAGGTCCCACACTCCAGGTATATTTTCTTACCAAAATTTAACTGGTCTTCTGTCCTTGAGGTATGTCTAGGCTTTTCCTAATTTGTGACTCAGGAAGTGTCCAGGCTCAAAGAATACTCACTGAAACTAATTTGTGTGCCTTCCGATACAACATCCCATCAGTCCTCAGTCCGAAAAACCAACTACCCGTATGTCTTGTGAACAGATCCTCATTCCCTTTTTTGTCCAGGGTAAGCATCTTTTAAAGCTGAAAACCCCCTTTGATCTAAGGCATGGTATCTGACACAATGCACGAATTTGTCAAAAGAAACTAGGATATCTGGAGGCCTCCTCACAGTTCCTCTAAATTTGTGCAAAATAGATGCCATTGCATTCAAAAAAAAAAAAAAAAAAAAATTCTCTCCATCTTCTGCCAATTTCAAACCAAAGACGATTAAACTGTTAGTAGCAGCCAATATTACAGTTAAAGCAAATCAAACTGAGATCAAAATTTGACCCATCTTCTAAGCCCTCCTATAACTGGTAGTTTCTTGCTGTTTTTATTTTTCAGCAATTCTTTTAAGAATCAAAATAAAAGTTGTGATGTCCAATACATTTCTCTCACTTCACGACGGAAGACTAAGTAGTTTTAAAACTACTAATTAAAACTAAATAATTTTCATAATGGAGTTCACTTTTAGATGCATTATCCTGGACAACTGCTTTGCATTGAGTCTAAAACTGTTCAAGTTACTTATATGCATAACTTACATTTTAGTTTAGTACCATATTTGATAAAAAGGAACCAAGTTTAGTGTGATCATGCTCACTATTTGTTTCTGCTTACTCCTAGTCCCTCACCAAGTAATTTCTGGACTTACTGAAATTTCAGCAAGGTATGATAGCATTATCCAAGACATTTTTTTCTACAACCTTCATGAAGACATGAGTGTATTTTCCCTCTTTAACTGAGCAGTCATGATATCCATGACAGTCAGCAAGGCATTGCTCAAACAAGCCAATGAACTGCTTTTCACCTAGCCAGCAGTTGAGGACTATGATGGAAAGCCAGGGCAGTGTAATGGCTTGGCCTTAATAAAACCCACAAACCCTTAATACATGGTCATGAATAATTAAAAATCATATTTTAATGCATATGAAAAAGTGACTGGTAGCAGTAATAAGCTTTTTTTTTTCTTTTACAGGGTCAGGGTAAACACTTCATCCACTGTTTTCAACTATTTGAGCAGAAAATAAAAAGAAAGGTATTGCGAAAACATAGCATTCTCCTACCCCTCCTTTTCTATGTTGCTTTGATGTCAAATGGCAACCTGCTTTCAGCTTCAACACCTGATAACTACAGCACACCACAGGAGAAGTTGGCAGAAAAAAAAAAATCCACTCAGGTTTCACAGCTCTGGACTGATGGATACTCTAAAAATCTATTTATTAATTAGTGAAAACTTATACAGAGAACAGAGTAAGAAACTTAGAACGTATAACTAGACTTTCATCACAAAGACAAAAATCACCTAAACTTAAGGTGACTACCCTTGCCAAGTTACAAATCTTTTTCAAGGCACAGAAAGTTGAAAGACTTTTAGTGAACTATTAGTGAACTAATGAATTGGTTTAAAATAGGAGGCCATTTTCTTGAGTCCCTGGAAATTTTTGGAAATTATGAACCATCTCTCATAAACTTGTCAAATTGGCAAGCTGCTCTACAGAGAAAAAAGAAGCCTTGTTTCCTTCATATGCTGCCATCTGTAGTTTCCATCCCTGTAACTTCAGTTTATCCCGAATAGTCTCCCTTATTTCTTTCATTGTGATATTATAAAATCAAAGTCTCAACAGTTGTTCACATGACAAAAATACTCCTTAAATATCTATTTCCGCAAACAAATGTTTAAGCAAGTAAACACTAGAGTTTCCTTCCCTTCCCTCAATGTTTACGAACTTTTTTGAAGTAGTGTTCTAAGGGATTGGTTGAGCATGAAGGTGTTCAAACTCCTAGGTAAGAAATGCTCCATGCCTCCATGTACTTACTGGTAGTTTATATGGAGATAAACAGACCACAGCATTTTAATTAAGATATTGAGCATGAATTTGGACAGACACTAGGGAAACCAAATCTATTGCTGCCAACAGCAAACATTATGCAAATTCAACATCTTACAAATGAGAAAGGCTTATTTCCAAGGTACAAGACAAGAGAGTAGAATTTGTGCTGTACTCATTCTTCTGGAATCAGAAGATTGCACTTGCAAAAGCACAACTCAGATTTACTTGACTTTGTTGCTCAGTGGAGTCAAATTGGGGCAACACTTTTTTTTTTAAGTACAAATCAATTTTTCTTCAGTTAATTTATTATTTTTACCAGGGATAGGGGAATTAAAGACATTACAGAGAAAGAGATACATATGCCAGTCACCATCAAATGTAACTTCTGGCTCCTTCCAGATATATTTTCTAGATGTCTGATTTTTTTTCCTGGAAACATCTTGCCCATTGTAGAACGATTTGCATTAAAGACCCAGTGTTTCCTTCCCAATATGTAGCCATGTGTACACTCGGTGATCAAGCATAGCCTGTTTCACTTGACACAGACACATAGAGTACATCACATCACCAAAGACCTAAAATCTGTTCTCTCCATACCGTAGAACCCAAAAATAGGCAGAAAAGTTTTCTAACTTGAAATCTACTACACCTTGGCAATTTATACCTTGCACGCACGCGCTAACTCACTTTAGTTATAACTCCAAGCCTAAAGACCATTGTGTTCCAGGTACACATACAGAAATACTGTGCTATCAAGAAAGGTTTTCCCACACTTTGAAACAGGTATTCACATCCTCCCTCCAACTTTCCAGATGTAGCTTTGGTCTGTTCCATGTACATAATCCAACTAACACAGCTTGCCCCAAGCTCCTGCATTCAGAGTCATTCCATGAGCAAGCACGGCGGAAACAAATAGCTAAAGGCAGGTCACAACTATGTCTTCATAGATCAGCTCAGGATTTCTTCTAACAAGCCTAGAAATCTAAGCACTCATTTAATTTAAGGCCTGTTCAAAAACATTACCTAATTAGTGATTTTACCAAAGAACATCTTTTACCAATCCATTTGGGATAAGGTGAATTTGCAATGATTACTGGCAAACCAAGAAACAAAATCTAAACTGGTCAATAACATGCACAGAAAACCAGAAAATAGGTATGTTACTGATTCTGAGGACAACAGTCAGGACCGTATGCTGCCAAATCCCTGAAATACAATAATTCTTTAGAAAGATCATGAAAGAACTGTAAAATATGAAAAAGGAAATGAGTAAGGCATGACAAACTTTTAGAAGCAACTCCACATGAATTGTCCCCACATTTAGTTTGCAGCCTCAGAAGTAAAAATTTCAATATTTAAAGCATCAAGTACCAATAAACTATGGTTTGGCAACATGATAGAGTAAAAGACTGTCATATACTTGTCAAAAATTATTTCAAACAATAAAAAGATCAATTCATTAATAAAAGTAAGGCTCTATTAAGTAAATGAAAAAACATTGAAGCATAAGTCATACTGGAATCATGACAAAAAATGTCAAATTATTTTCACAGAAACATATATTTAGGTTTTACATGACTAACATAGAAAAGCTAGTAATAAACAAATTGAAGCATAAGAGAAACCTCATTTCTTTCCCAAGAGATACTCATCTGTGTTCAGTCTCGGTTTAGTCAGTGCTCAGTGAGAACTTCTGGAAGAGAGATGGCACTTCTGAGGGACTCCATGCTAAAACCAAACTTAATTCCTTCCTTCTTTCAGAAAGACCATAAAAGAAGCCACGAGGACCAGATCTTACTGGCACCAGTCCTACTTCTCACGTTCAAAGCATTGGGAGAACATAAAGCTTTCACATTCTTATTTGCAATAAAACAGCAGCAACATAGGAACTTCAACATCTCTTTCAATCATTCTGCTTCCTCATACACATCACCTGAAACACTAGGGTATTGTGTTTGAGGTTCCCTCTGCCACCCCCCACACTCCTGCCCTTCCTGGTTTTAACTGGAAAAACAGAGAAAAAGAGAGGTTTTCCTAAAATGCAGAAGCTGGGGTATAAGAATTTTCTGTGTTTTTTCCATAGTAAAATCAAATCTTTGCAGTGAAGTACCTCAAGCACCTTCACTGTGCTCACAATTGCATGTTTTCAATCTGTCAACATAATCTACAGACCATATTTTACAACCCTATTGTACATACTCACAGGCTACTACTTTATTCTTCAAAACAGTAATTCAGGCAGTTTATTTTAAGGAACTGTCAAGGTAAAATTGTTTGGGTGTTTTGTCTAACTCAACTTTAACATCACAGTTTCTATTCTGATTATCATAGTTATTTATTTGCATGTAACTGTGTCAAGCAGTTTTTAGTCTACGTATCACTATTCTAAGAAATTATTGATTCATCCCCACCAGCTCCCAAAACTTAATAAGGCACTAACTAACAACAGGATTATGGTAGACTTGCTTTGCCTTTAACATATTGTGAACTGGTCAGATTTTCTACTGACTTGAGCTTCTGTGCCAGTGCTCCTCACATAAAAGACCCCTGTCCTAAAAAATAGCTCTGATTTTATTTTCTCTTCAACCATGGTACTAAAAGAAAAAGTAAACACATGAAAGGGTGAAATTTAGTGACAGACTGAAATAATCCCTAAAGAAGGCCAAGCTTATAATTGGCTTTGTTCTTGGGCAACAATGATAAAATATTTATTAATATAAGTATGCATCACTCTCTTCATCAGAACATAAACTGCAAAAAGTACATGTGTAAAATCTCTCTAAATAATCACTTAAATCCTCAAACTGTCTATAAACTAACTATGGTTTCTCCATTGCTTAAATACTAAACAAAATTCAGTATCCTCACTGTAAACAGACATTTACATATTGCAAAATATTTCCCAACTTGCTAAAGAATAGCAGCATTTCACCTACAGGGAGAGTCACTTAAAAAAGACAAAATCCTGTTGCTACATTCCTGTTTTGAGATTCCCTACACTATGGCCTTCATACGGGTCCCTATCTATCCTAGCCCAAAAGCCTCTTGATTTTTCTGAAATCCTGCTTCCAGTGGAGGGGTAAACAAGAAACCTGTGATTCAAAAACTGAAAACCAATATTGAAGAAAACATAAAACATTTGGAATAATATGCTTAAGGCATTCTAGGTAAGAATAAACTTTAAATATTCCTTTTTCATTATTTAAGTGATTATCCAGTAAGGTAAAATGTGATTTTTAATTTGGAATGCTCATATGCAAACTAAACAGCTACCACTGAAATCCACAGAATCACTGAATTATTTACACTGGAAAAGACCTTTAACATCATCAAGTCCAACTGCAAACTCAACATTGCCAAGTTCACCAAAAGAAGTAATCTGATGACCAAACACCATCCTCCAGGTGCTTTTCACAGTGCAGCTGGAGGTGCTGTTAGTGAAGATAAGGGTGAAAATTTTAATCATGCCTCCCCTATGGTTACATTCCCTTATGGACCTACCCAGTGTGCTGTTTCCACCTGTGATGGTACCTAACATTGACTAGAGCACAGCCAGATAATTTGCAAGTGTTGTACACTGACTGCTAAGCTTCACCTGTGATTAGTAATATTTATTTAATTTACTACTATGTTGCATTTGCTACATTTTTTCAGGATAGAAAATGTGAAGGGGAAGATATGAATCTCACTTGTAGCAATCGCTCTGGGAGAGAAATCTGCCACAAAAGCTGCACTGGACTTGGCAGAGGCACAAAGCAGGGCCCGAGTGCTGTGAGAGCAGGGGTACGTGGTGGGAACAGCTCCACCTCAGCAGCTGTGGGGAAAAACCAGGGCAGCTCAGCTAATGGGCCTGCAGGCCAAGGTGGGGCTATGGAGGGGCAAGCAGCTGTCCCCTGGCATGTCACGTCAGAGGAGGCCAGGCATGGGCAACGCAGACAATCACAAACCCCTCTGCCATGAGCAACCTTGACCTCATCCCACACCACCAGATTTCTCCTGCTCCCTGTTTGACTGTGGATCTTTTTGATCTAAACAGCCAACACTTAGAAAAGGAATACCATTTTCCATCTTTAAACACAGGTAATACTGTAAATAGCTCTAGAACCTTGCTGTGAGAATTGTAGTTTTGAGCAATTTATTATTACTATTAACCTCATTATTGCTAACATTCTGGCTATTTAGGCAGCACCAAATTTAAGCATACCTAACTGAAGCCATTATTTTGCATTTGGCAATATGACACTGGTCAGGACACAGGATTAAAGTAGCTTTAGTGCTATTCTTCCTGCTGTTGTAAACAGACGTTCAAAAAGAAGGCCTGGTCTTCCTTTCTGCCCAATTCAACAACTGCATTTCAGATATTCTGTATCATTTGAGACAAATGGTAGAAGTCAAAGTTGATGCACTAAAATAACTTTTGTCTTCCAAGAAATTTAAAAAAATCTATCAAAATCTGGATTGCAAACTAGATCTAGAAAACTATGGCCTATCAATCCTCATACCTAAGTGTTGATAGCAGACAAATGCTAAAAGTGACATGGATACAAATGCTTCCAGGATACAGATAAATCCTTGAGAAAGAACTTGAGAAACCTGCACAGTAAAGTACTTAAGGCAAGATCCTGAAAAAGATGAAGACAGACAGATTGAGGAAAGAGCTCTCAATTCCCATCCTCAGTAAGATACCCTTTGGTTGGAAGCCATGCACTTGCAGTTGGTTGCTTCCATCTCAGTTGTACAACCCTTCCATCCATTTCAAATACAGTAGTTTTCCTGTATCTGAGGATAATAATAGCTCATGCCAAATGTCAACATGTAAAATATATTAAAACAGTTTCATTCATTAATAAACACCAACAGGATCTCAAAAAAACCTGAAATATATTTTCTATCTAGTCTATTTCAAGTTCAATCCAGTACTAGCTCAAAAGGCTTATCTTCAAACACACTAAGCAAAAAGTGCAATTTATCTGGGACTCTGGATTAAAGTCTACATTTTACAACTCTTCTTTTGGTAAAAAGCTGGGTAGCAACTAAAGAGCAACTTTCTAGTACAGCAAATTGTAGGATGAAAGAACAAATTCTCAGACAAACCAGAGCTCATCTCAGGCCTTATCACCTTCTGTTGTGCCTGTGGAGCTCCTTTCTCTAAGGCACATCTACTCAAATAAACTATTTGGCAACTATAAAACTAATAAACATTTCCTATGAGTTTTTATTGCCTTTAAAAAGCCTCCTTCATCAGAACAGATTCAAACCTTATAATGCTACATAACATGCCTACTATGCTAAAGACAAGAAGTGCCAGGTACCACCTGGACCTACACATGATTGAGCTTCCCTGTAACACACATGACACCTGGTCACCTGTATGCTATCAAACACAATATCCAGTGGCTGAAATCTCTCACAGGCTCAGTTGGAGTTCATTGAATATAGGACAGCACAGTTACAGAGCAGTAAAAAGGTAAATGAGATAAGGATTCTAGAGGATGGACATAGTAATCCTTTAAGCAGTAAAGAACCTGCAAAGGTTCATAAAAATTCAAAAAAAGGTCAGCTCTGTCCAATAACAGTATCATCAAAAATAAAGAACATCAAAACCGTAACAGGTAATTTCTTGAGTTGCTAGGCATGGGGCGAGGGGGAAGCAAAAGAGAATGTTAACATCCCTCAGCTGGAAAGTGGAGAAAGCCCAGAGTCACATGATTAAAAGATGGACTATACAGATTGCTGCTACGACCACAGACAGTAAAGGAGTAGGGAATGGCAGGAAAACAGTAATTCAGACAGGGTGGATATACAGTATACAGTATATTATCATGAACAATCTTCCCATGATTCTCCTTCTCAGAGAATATATGCTGCTTTAAATAAAAGGTCTGAGTTTACCCCTTTAAATGTGGTTTTCTGTGCACATAGATGACAAAAATTCACTTTCATTAAAGATGAAGGGTTTTTCTAATTTGGGTATCATTCTTACTCACAATTTTCTATATCACACTGCATTTCTTTATATCACTATCCTTCCAACAATTTAATATAGACTGTTTAGGATATCAACTTAAAAAGGCAATGCTCTAATTTTAACAAACATGTTTGTATTTTCTTTTAAATGGTCTATGCAACTCCTGATGACTTAAAGAAAACAATACATTTAGTGTCTGGAATGGCAGTTTCTTACACTAGGATGATATTAACCTTTAATCCTTGAAATCATTAAAGAAATGATTGTAGAAATATTTTTAGCCTCTTTATCTGGTCAAAGTACTGGAAGTTAAGTTGTGTCTGTACAAACCAATCATTTCACCAGCAGTTTTATATTTCTTTAAAGCCTCATATAAAAAGCACCTGCTTAAAGTGAGTAATGGAGTTTTATATTCATTGCACTTAGGAACAGCGTATGTAACCTATTCCGTTTTCCTCCCTTGTGGAATATATTTCAGCTTATATTGCACAGCACATTACGGATGTGTATAAAGGCTCTCTGATCAGCAATTTGGACTGCAGACAGCAACCTGCATGAATACACTTTTTTCCCCTTCCTTAAATACAGTATCCACTTGATTCACCAACACAAATTAAAACCATCCTTTAAAGATGATGATCTCACCTTTACAGTGAGTACATGAAGCCCCTGCATGGAACACCACAGCAGTGGCAGGCTGCAATCTGCAGCATACACCCTGCACAATCAACAAGCAATACACATGCTGTCAGCATTACAAAGAACCTAGTATATAATCTTTCCTGGCCAAAGAACAGAAAATCTCCATTAGTGTGAATAATTTTTGAAATGTTAAAAACCTTGTGATCTATTAAGATACAAAAAATAGAAGAAAATCCAAATGCAAGGAGTCCTGTAACACAGCACATACTAAAGACACAATTTTATATTGTAATTTGCATTTTGTCAGAAAACATGACCAACAGTACTTCCATGCTATAGCTTAGAAGCATAGCATATAGCACATGCTTGTGGTATCTTCATAGCTGAGAAATGTGAAGATTTTTTCAAATTCAGCCTCAGCATCAGGTTTCCCTGCAGAATTTAGTGTTCCATTTCAATAATACTATGAACTTCAAATAGCCATACAACAGTAGTCTTCAATTATGACAGTACTTATGCTGGATTCAAGTAGGTAATATAGGCATAATTGTAACAAAAAGAATATATTTTAACTTTTTCATTAAGAAAAAAAGGTGGCTTTTGATGACACAAAAATAAGTTTTGTAAACACTTTTGCAGGATTATCCATTGTATTCACAAATTCATCATAATACATATCACTATATTACACACAAAGTACATTGATTTCCATGTATTTCAAAGCAGAATGATTTATCCTCTCTGCACAGAATCATATCATCACAAAAGCAGATGCTGCTTTAGAGTAGACAGTTACTTTTTGTATCTTCTTCCACCCACAATCTCTCTCTGCTGGTAATTTTTAAATAACATGGAAAATAAATTTGCCAGAACTTAAACTAGGCATAGAATTACCCATCAATGTTATCGCACGTAAGTACTTACTCACTGAACTAAACAGGAAGAAGGGCTATATTACATTAGCTTGATTAGTACCTCATGGAAGGCTGCAGAAGTTTTGAGGTCAAGGCAAGTTTACTGAGCCCATGAGAAGTGGAAGGAATAGATATTCTACAGTCACACATCTGAGGTAATATCTATGATTGGGCAATTGCATATTTTCTAATTTACTGTAATTAGGTTAGCACTACAAGTATGCTTGTTTGCTACCAATTTCTTACTCTGATATACTTGGAACAGTAAATCTCGATAAATCTACCCAATATTAAAACATCTGAGATAGAGAGGACTTCGAAGTTAAAATCAAATCCTGCTAAATCTTCACATTATCTTTGAATGATAACCAAAGGAGATTCTGAAAAGAAAAAGAATTCAAAATTTTAAGAGAGAGGAACAATACTACAAACTTACTGTTTTTATAATGCTGTTTCTTTTCCCAATTAGACTTCTTTAGCATAACTAAAAATTTGTATTAATGTCCTTATAGGTATTAGAACTCGGCTTAGTTTATAAAAAGGAGTGCTATATGAATACCAGTTGTATGCTTTTCAACAGAAGGATGTAAACTTATTTAGCGATCTGTTTTTCTCTTTCATCTTATCTCTAGTTTCTGTGTAGATTTATAATGCTCATTGTTTCCAATTTTAACAAATCACCTAATGGCAGAAAGGAAAATATGTTAACCTTGGAATTATTTGCAGTTGTAGAAATCCCTTTTGTCTGGCTCATGCAAGGCCTGCAATCTGTTTTAAACACAGATTGTCTGTCTTTTGTCTGACAGCCACCAAGCTGCACAAATTACTTTCTGCCTGTTCACCTGTTTGCAGCTGTGTCTGTAAGCTAAGGATTCTGTAGTTTGACTTGAGCAACTACTCCAGGATTGATGACATGTGCTGCTGATAAACTGAGCAATTTGAAGAAATTACTGGCTAAACTTATTGAAAGACATCTGTGCATGGGCTGAGAACTAGAAGCCTTCAGTTGTGTGTTTGCAACCTGTAGTGGCGGCAATCTGTTTGAAGTGATATCCTTCTATAACAGAGCTGGGTCCAGCCACAAAATAACTGAACCATCTTTGCAACATATTTCTTCACCCAACAAGAGAATTCTGCTCTTTTGGCCTTGAATATACCTCCTAAATAGAGGATATAACAACAATTAAGACTTCCTATACTCATCTAGCAGAAGTAACTTCTTTTGAAGTGTTTCCGTTTGCCACTGAGATCTGGCATGCTATGTTGTTTCCCAGCCCTCTCTGCTCACACACTAGTTCTCAGCAGTTAATGCTAGTTTGAGCGTCTCACAGGCACCCTTATTATGTCAGCCAGGAGGACATGCCTTGGCAGTATTATGGGGGTACAGCTCAACTCTTCAAATAACTAATAGTAATGCCTGAGGTTTCTGCTCTAAAATTCGGTCATCAAAAAACTACTTCTAAACCATGCGAACCTGGATAATGTTTGAGCTTCTAGGGGATACTTGCAGATGTTCATTTTAAGCACAAGAGGCACAAGACTGCACTCCCAGGGTGACCACATGCATGCATATGCGCATATGTATGAAATTCTTTTGCTTTAAAAAAACTCCACCAGCCTGGTGAGCTGTGTGTGACAGCTAACCAGTTCTAAGCTGTGCACTACATTTAGCAAAATAAATTCCTAAGTCCTTTGGGACACATTGTATAGTGATATAATTCAACATTGCTCCCATTTCCTTTGTTCTTACACACGTAGCATAAATGCATTTCAAGCATACATTGTGACAGAGTAAGGCAAGGCAGAAGTCTGCACATCTTCAAATGTTTTAGTAGCACAGAATAAACAGCAAACTAAAAATGTTACTAAAATTGCTTTTACACAGTAATGCAAAAAAATTAATTTAAGGAAAAGTGCGTTAAGCCTTAGAAAGTAGCTAAGTGCTTAGAGAACTTCCAGCGAGTAGGCAAATGCACAAAAGTTGTCCACTTTCACATCTGCACATTAACCCTCTCTCCCCCCCTAAGCCTTCATTTTAGGCATTTAAAAAGGATTAAGCATGCAGTACTTAAGTACCCAAAACCAACTATTAATTTCACCTTGTTGTCTTTACAACCACTTCATACCAAAAGCCAAGCTACTGACTGAAATCAAACTATCAGAACTCGTATCTGTGCTATTTGTTAGCTTTAGCAAATGAAATTACCGCTTCCATTTTAATTTGCTCAGTATTTGGAAGCAAGCATTACCTTTAAAAGTATTTTCACAAACATGGTTTTTTAATAATGATAACAATTTTCAAAATACATATTATATTTGATGAAAAATTATCACTATGCTCAAGAACATTTAAAAATAGCAAAGCAAAGCTTTCATGTTAAGTAGCTATATAAATTGGGCTTTCACATTTCAGAACCCATAAACAGGATTCACCACAGAGCTGAAGTGACTTCCTGGAAAAAAAGAATATATAGCATAGTGTATATGCATACAATAAATCAAGTCCTGATTATGTGCAGCTAAAAACTATACATCAGCAACAATAAAACCTTTAAAACACCATGCCATGGCAGATATCTAAGTAAATACAGCATATTTTTATCTTTAGCATCTATACATACTGTGCGTTCAAGCATTTTTAATGTCAGCTTTTATTTTAAAAGAGCTAAGTCGTGAGAACATTCTTATGTACCACTTCATAACTCTGACACCAAGTATGTATAAAAAGATTAGCCTTTATTTGGTATAAAATCAGTTGGCAGTTTTACATCTGTGCAATGCAACATAAATACCCCAGCTGGCATCTCAAGCTCACACACATATGGACTTCAAAACAGAAACTTCCTTATTTGCAGCACTGCCAGGGTAATTTTGTATACTCTGCATACTACAGCTATTTGTCAGGCCCCTGCAGGTGTGCACTGCACATAAACACACAGCTGTAGTCTAGCAAGCCAAGTGTTCCATCAAACACATAAAGGGAGACCTCAGCAGCTGGATTAGTCATCCCTGCAACAGGTCCAGAGAGAACAATATGGGTTAGTATTTTTGGAAAAGCATGGATGGTAAATTTATGATTATGCTGGCCTTACCAAATAACTGCTGGATTGTGTCATTTTTATGCAATGTCTACTTATTAAAGTTTTTGTTAGAATGGCTGGAACAGACCGAATATTTTTTAGTTTTTAATATAAACAATAAGGTAGTTTATGTATAAAATAGTTTATTAAGTGCAAAATGTTAAAAGGTTTTCATGCTAGTGGTTGGTTTTTGACAGATGTTACAATTATTTGCATTGGCTTTAACAGACAAATCGCTGGAATCAATTATAGTTAGTGTATCAAAGTTTCTTACTAGTTATATATTATGCTATGTCACATTTACTATAGCCACATAGGATTTTTCTATTTCTTCTTTGCTGTAACTGCTTAGATCACAGGTGAAACACTTGATAAGAGAAGTGCAGAATGGACACTACTATGACTAATTTGCTTATTTAAACTGACTTTAACAAATTTTAAAACTCAACCAATATTACTTTCTCTCAGAAAAGAAGACATCAGCATCCAGAGAATTTCACGCTGGTCATACAGATGTTAAAAATATTTTAATCAACCAGAAAAAGCAGTAAACTTAATTTTATGCAAGTTTCCTTTAAGAAACTTCATAAGCTAAAATCAAGAATAAAAAGAATCAGTAAGAAAATAAATAACATTTTCAAAACCATTTGCCACCTATTTATTCAGAACAGTCACTGTATAGTATGTATTTCAGCATTTAAAATTTGCCTCAGAAAAGATGAGAAACTATAAATGCTATCAGAACTAACCCTAGATTAATTTCATCCATTAAACTTCGAGTTCAAATACGCAGGCACCTGTGCTTGCTTCTCTTTGGTGTTTGTTTGGAAATACAAAAATTTACCAGACCTTGCATATTGCACTCTTTTCTGATGGTGACATGTTTACAGACTCATGAGCTCTTTCAAATGTCATGTGCTGAGGAGAAGATGTCAATTTGACATCTTGGTACAGTAGACACTGACCAGCCCTGAGAACATAACCACATTTTTCCTTGCATAGACCAAGACTTTGGCAGCACCTGGGAACACTATGAGCAGGGATCCATTCCCAACTGCCCCTGCTTCATTAAGTTAATTGCATCATTGCAAGAAAGAAGGGGCTTCCTAAAGGTCACTTTCCTCAACATGACATAACGACATTTCAAGACCAGGTATGTGTCATCCACCAGAAATATCACTACTGGGGGCTCAGAAATGTACATGAAGGTTACGTTAATATTATGGTAACATAAGATCTAATCATTAGAATTACTGATACGTAACTAATAACAACATAGTCATTTCCTCATGTGTATAAAGGTAGCTGGTTTTTTAAGCCAAAGAGGTTGTAGTAAATGCTGAAAAGGCACCAGACTCAGATGAACACTACTCAGATGAACACTACTCAGCCATATTCAGATAAAAGCCACTAAAACAAGTCACAACAAAATCAGAAAGAAATTATTCAAAACAAAAAATGGTTCTTTAGAATAGAGGGGGTATGAAACAACACATACAGGTAACCAGGGCAACCATCAAACCACAGGTGAAATGCAAAGAGGAGACTTATTTCATTCCCTCACTAACAATGCTGGGTGGCAGAGACAGCCGGACACAGGCTCTGTGAGGCTCAGCCTAGCAGACACAGACACACAGGGACACGGGCTCTGTTAGGCTCGGCCCAGCCCAGCAGACAGCAGGAGGGACAACTTCCTGCCCCAATATACCAAAGGGCTTCATGCATATATAGTTTATCACAAGGCTGAGCTTTTATGATCTCTGAGCTTTTGTTCTCTCACTCTGTCCCAGCAGAAGGCTTGGGCATGTGTGTTAGAGTGTGTTATCTCTACACGGGAATTCTACTTCCCAAAACAGGCAGAGGATGAACAGCACTAGGCATAAGGAATGGAGTTTTCCCACCCTAGTACGCTTAGCATTCCCAGCAGCAAGGTCACTTGAGCAAATTTACTACCCTCCTTGCCATTTCTCCACTTTTAACCCTTTTCTTCCAACACAGGGTAAATGTAAAAGGCAAAGTTAATTATTCCTTTTCATTGAAACAACTATCTTTTCAAATCAAAACAGGAAATTTATAACTTCAGGGATACATATTTTGCACCCATCTTGGATCTACGGCCTACAAAATATACGTACAAAGCTTTAACAATGGAATTACTAACCTAGTAAACTGAAGGAAGAGTCCATATCAGATATAGTAACAAATGGAATATGGCAGAAACTGACTGATGGTTTGAAGAACAAGTTTTCAAGATTTAATGGCATATTACTGCAGTGGTAAAGAAAATACATTCAAAAGAACAATAATTGCTTTATTAAAATGACCTATAACCTTAAAAAAGTGTTTACAAGAAATCAATTAGCCCTACTTCAGATAAAAACGTAAAGTATCTTTTTTGAAAAACAGCCCAAGATGACCACAATATTATGGAGCAAAATATTGTGATGCCCATAAAGTAAAACTGTGCCTTCTCAGGACATCTTTAAGAAAGTGTTTTTGAGAATGTTACAAAAAAAATTTAAAAGAGGAAATAGCAGATTTAAGTAGTAATATAATGGAGTGAATTACAGAATATAAATTTAAGAGGGAAAGAGAGCAAGGAGAAGGACAAGGGGACTGGTGAGGGGTGGAATGTCCTAGTAAGAGACAGAAGACAAGGAAGAAGAGCCCTGAACACTCACAGTAGTAGGGTTCTGCAAAAGAGGATGTTCATAAAAGTCAACAGAACACCAGGACCTACTTCCCTGGAAGAGCAGACTAAATTTGGAGCTTGGCTTAGCCTTGTTGTACGTATGGATTTGAATGTGGTCTGAGCCCTCCAATATAACCCATTCCAATTTAAAAATTAAAGATCTAAGCACATCATGAGGCAACCTTCCCCTAGACTGTTCCCAAAGAACTGCATTCTAATAGAACTAAATCCAGTCACAGACCCTCTTCTTTGTCTAGAGACTGCAGGCAAGCAAAGCACTTTCAACAAAAGCTCTTTTTCAGGAAGAAAAATGAACTTATTTGAGCTAATGGATAGGGAAACACAGTTCTTATGATGAAGGATGGGGTTATACAGCTATATGGCAGGGATGATTGTATTATATTTGCTTGCACAAGTCAAACCATATTTAGACCTTCTTCACGATCAAGTCATCTATACTTATGTTTTCTTTTAATTTAAAACTCATATTCAAAAAGATGCCAGCCTTTGCTGGCTGGCATTTTAGGTACAGTTGCATCATGCATGTCTTAATCAGATCCTGCCTAAGACAGTATCAAACCCTTTAAAAACAAACAAAAAACCAAAATCTAAGGAAATAATAATTTTTGAAATTTGTTTTTTGCTGCAGATAGCATGCCATTTAAAAAATTAAATTAATAAAGTATAGAAGAGTCCCACTTGGGAAGTACTCGAGAATATTGATCAACAGCACTACCTAGTAAGAGCATTTCATGTCTCCAAAATTTTTGTGCATTTATTATGCAAGACATTCCTGTGCAATGTTAAGCCAGCAGATCTTGATAATTATCTTAAAGATAATTTAGACCTTGATAATTTAGATACACCTTGCCTACTGCAGGAAAACGACAATTACTGAAACAGCAATAACAGAAAATTCTTGCAGTTAGTCCATTAATACTACACATTAAAGAAGGGAATGATAAACAACTATTTGAAGGATACAATGGTTTCCTAAATTAAAGTTTGAGACTCTGCAGCGAAAAATTTTAGGACACACCACCACTAACAGATTTAGTGTTCTGTAAGAAACAAAAGAAAGTATTTTCTCTGCTCACAAAGCCTATCAACTGAAAAAGATGGACTGTTCAGAGATAAATTCCATTTATGCAAATGGATACAAATGCAAAAGTGGTAAAAAAGACTTTGTATTACAGAGAACACAGGAAAGAAGTGCAGAAGGTTCTACAATTATGGTCATTATTTTAATTAAATTTTATCCTGGTAAACATTAGAATTGAAAAGCCACCCTACCTATTAAAACACTTGAGAAATGCATATTGACTGTATCTCCAAAACATTTTAAAAACCCAATAACTGATAAAGAACTTTCTCTATTGAGAACTATATTACCGGTGCCCAAACTGCTGAAGCAACATTACCCAACTGTAACCAATTCCAGACCCCTTTGGGCATCACACAGACCATGCTTGCTTTTCTCTCCATTCCTACCTTCCCTTTCCCCCCCCCCATCATTTTTCCTAAAATACGAGCTATTTTATAGGGTGACTGTAATATGATACTATGATCATTGCTGATTGCAGTTAGAAACAGACCCTCCTAATCCAGCTGCTCTCCACTTCAACAAATGCCATTTAAAAGCTACTTCATAAAAACATTATTGCTTCATGCTTAAAAGACATTAAGTCAAGATTTTGGAAATTCCATTCACTTGATTATATCAGCAAGTGTACTATATGCTAGATTTATCATTAAAGCAAAATCCATGAGAACTGTTTTCCAGACCTCAGCTAATGCTCTTATGACACATTTGGCCAATGAAAGGGATGAAAACCAGTAGTGCTTTGAAGCAACAGCCAGTAAATGCCGCTGTGGTTTACCAAGAGTGGGATGCACAACATATTAGACCACAGTTAATGAAATTAAACCATTTCTTATGTTTTTTAAATGTGTCCTGTATTACTTGCTTGGAAACTACACAAATGCTTCATCTTTAAGATTTTACTCTTTTTTTGGTAGTAATTGTGTCTCTTACATCTACTGTTAATTGAATCAGTAAGCGACAACCACTGTTTTGTATTTTATAATACTGTTTAAGGCAAAAGAACTTGATAAATAAACTACATATTCTTTTTTTTTCCACATTAAAATGAAGTTCTAACTTCATGTTCCTTACTCAAAGATCCAGGGAAAAGATTTCTGCAAGGAAGAGAATATAAAGTATTTACGTTCTACCTACCTGTATCAGATGTGCATTGATAAATAGTTTCCTTACATAATATGCCTTTATATGAAACGTGGATTTCATTTACTGCTTTCTTGAGAGGAAAAAAAAATTCTCCTCGCAAATATTTTGGCGAAATATGTTTCTAAAGCTTTGACTCCAGTCAAGTACAATTTTTTCAACAAAAAAATTAAGAGGTTTATTTACTGAAATAAAACACTGCTTGTCCTCTATTATACAGAAGTCTCAAAGAACCAAACAGATAATTAATCTTAAAACCCCATTTACTTCTCTAGCACAGCTAACTATTTACATATTAATTATAGATCTATGGTTAAAGCCCAGTTAAATTCAATCCTTAAAGACAGCTACATTCCTCCATTATTTAGCAACACATTGGATATTCTCTTATTTGCATCAATAAAACTTTGAAAACTAGTATTTTTCCCTTGGATTTTAAGACAGAGGGCTCACAGGAGGAAATTAATTTCTTTCTAGCACTCCAACCAGCTGTTGTCTTAAACTAAGAACTCAATTCTCCTAAACCCTTCAAACTGTCCAAATGCAGCTCTTCACACAATGTATTTTAGCAAGTTAATTTATGACTGAGCAATGTTAACTAATAAACTTTTCCAATTACCATAATTAGTTAACAGTAAACTGAGGGATAGTCAATAGTCCAGGTCATTTTTACATTGCCCCACCATAAGGAGCCACTACTACTCTTCCAGAGGGATATCATGCCACAATTTTGCCAGTTGTAGTCATCAGCAGAGAGAGAAGATCTATGTGTGAGAGATTAGTAATGAAATAGCATCAAAACCAATTCGTAAGAGGAAAGACAAATGGCAACAGCCCTCCTACTAGTCTGAATCAGAAGAGCTACTGCCTTCTCTTTGCTACTTAGAAACACTTTACTATATATTTGGAAAAACACTATTATAAAAATTAGAACTCTGACACTGGGAGGTGGGGTGCTGGAATGAGGAAATAAAGATATGGGCCTTCCAACAATGGAACTTCTTTTCAGACAAATCACTTTTCCTACATAAAACCATTAAAAAGTCAACAATGAAACTTTCCATTAATCTTCCAATACTGAGAATATAATTTCTGTATTTATTAACAAAGAAGTATCCTAAAGACTATCAAATGGGATTATTGTGCTTAACAAAGAACTGCCCTTATTAGCAGAAGTGTTGAATAACATTAGCCTTTAACACAAGTTACACTGCACACCCAAGTGGCAGTGAAGTTCAGATCACATACCCTCATCTCCATAATCATTTTCACATGCCTAGAATGCATTAAATACAATACCATCTTAAAAATGAAAAGCAGACATTCCTTTGGAAATTAGTTCAATATTTAGCACATCACAGACAGAAAATATCTCCTCTTTTTACAATGCAGAAAAACTAGAACATAACAAATACTACAAGGACATTTGTTATTTCATTTGCCTTAATTTTGTCCTATAGGCACAAGCATGCCCTACTACAATTGTGCAAAGACTACATTCATGGCTAAAACACTGTATTCTAACATGGAATGTTCTTCACCATGCATTTTCACAGACCTCACGTTAACTATTTCTGCTCAATAGTCTCCAGCCACTTCCCAGAAAGAAACACACACCACGTATTATTTCCCCTTATGAGACTCTTTCCTCACAAACAAAAATGTAAGCCTACATTTAAAGGATATACATATCTGCAATTCATAAATGCTAGCATTGCACAAGGCAGAGCTAGGGGGTCCATGCAAGAGCACTAACTGACTTTGGACGGGACAAAATCCTTCCTTAGTCTTCATCTGCATTATCCACATACAAGTTAATTCTGTTCTGAGGATGATTGCTTATGGAGCAAAACTAAAATTACTGCATTTGTAACAGTGGTATTCTTGCTCATTTGTAATTATTACTTCCACAGGCAAGCCTGTGGCTCTTCTCAGGATGGCAAATTGAGCTCAACTAATAAACCCTTCACTGTGAAGAATTCAATTATTTCTTCAGGATATCTTATGAGAAGTCACCAAAGAATTAATGGTAAGTCAAGCTAAGTGACATTCCATCCTACAATCAAACAAGACACATTAAATTAACCTTTAACTTACATCTTCTTTCAGGACTTTCCATTATGCTATTACAGCACACAAAAACAGAAATTACCTTCACAGTACTAAGAAGCCCCTACTTGGCAAACACATAATGAACCACAGTAATGAACTTCAAATAACATGCATATAGGCAAGGGAGCAAGGGAAAAATCCTCTTTGAGTTATATCACAGAATAAATAAAAACTTCTAATGTGTAGCTTCTCCATTTAAATCACTGTGCATTAGCTACTAATTGGAATGATTACATAACATTTTATAGTGTAGATCCCAGGACTTAGACAATGTCAACAAATACAGGAAATAAATTTTTTCAACACACCAACCAGAATGCACAATTAATAATCAGACATATGGTTCAAATTAATTCCTAGAGGAAATAGTAACTAATAAACTTTTCACAGAGTACACAGAAGCGATCTGTAGATCAGCTAGATGAAATGGCAACTGATGTTAAACACTAACTTTCAATAGGCTTCATTCTGTCACAGGAAACTACACAGCTGCAATTACATTCACAGGTGGAAAGATTTGGATCATCTTGCCAATGCAAAATAATGCATTGCAACAGCAGAAAATAGACAAAAAAAACCAGAAAATATTTACAATAGGATATCAAGGAAAGACAAGTTAACACAATTTGTGAAAGACAATTTACCCCGAACAGCGATTCAAATTAAAAAAAACGTAAATGTTTTTTCACAAAGTAAAGCTACCCTAATAGTACACATCCTACCCTAATACCTCTTTAAAAGGCATTTGAATCTTAATATGTCTATACTGGTATGGACACATATAAATGCAATGCATTAAAAAAAAATATACACAGATTTAAAAAATAAAAAATCCTTATACAACAAATTATTTCTTCTGCTAAGCACATCATCCATGTAGGGTAAACCAAAGAAAGATTAAAAATAATCTTGCTGATGATCAAATTTTGTTTCTCCAGAAGACAGTTGTTAATGTTAAAAATGGAGGCCGCTGGCAGTTTTAGAAACCTACTAATTTAGAATTACTCCAACTTTTGTACAGGTAATGTTTTGGGTTTTCTTTGTTTTTTTTAAAAAAACACCACAGTTTTACAACTGTTAAGGCGTTTTCCATCTGCACATAAGCTTACATGTCCGTTACAATTCCTAAAGACTTGCACACAAATTTGCATACAACATTTCTGCTGCAATGCATAAACTGAGAAATGAGAAAGCAAACAAAAAGAAAGTAATGATAAGGATCTTAGAACACCACGTAAACAATCTCAGCAGCATTGCTGATCAGTTACTTTGCTCACAAATATATTACATATTCAAGAGAAATAAAAAAGAAACAAAGATGAAAACAAAGATATTTTAATTGCACCCAGAGATGACAAAACACGTACATTATTTACATATTCAAGCAACTGAAATGTCAATCTTCCTTAGGAAATAAAAATCCCAGAGCAAATCAAAATGGAAATGAAACAAAGGGAAAAAGGTATTTGGCTCTACATGCTAAGAATTGCCTATAGCAGCATGGGCCTGGAGGGCCCTGGAGTTTGGCTGAGCTTCAATAAGGATTGGGTCATCAATGGCATAGCTGGTCAATTAGGAGATGAGGTAATGTGTTTATTTATTTTCATAAGAAACTGTACGAAATACAGCCATACAGCCTGATGTACGGAAGTTTTTGTACACTGAAATCAATTAATTAGAAGGAAGTAAATGACTGAGAGATTTGAAGGAGATGCATCTTGCCTATTTACACAAACACAGAGGAAACCAAATTAACCCCACCACCATCCCCCAAAAAGTAAATACAATAAATTCGTATTTGTTCCAGTAATACCATACAGGAAGGACTTTTCTTGTTAATGAAACTGCCAGGGATGGCATGGCTTACTAAAAATATTTAAACTGACTTTATACTGGGGATAATATTAATGCTTGGAATAGTTTTGGATATGAGAGCAGTTTTCTTTGCATTGCATACCCTTGCAGCTGTACAGAGACTTGCTTCACAACTCCTCACAACAGCAGGATCCCTTTGCAAACACAATCTCCATATGTACCTTCCTGCAATCAAAACTTTTTTTTCCTCCACTCCCATTTCTAATTTCTCCCCTTACATCTCCAAAGCAGATGACAACCTTTCAGTGTTGATATTTTTCCCTCTCTTAAGGTAAAAAAAAAAAAAAAGATGAAATTTTTACATCAGTATATGTGCAGAAATTTCACCATACAAGAGTGGCTAAGTAGTGACATCTTCTGAAATGATCACCAAATAGTAGCAGTATAGAAAACTGCATTACAAAAAGTTCTTCTTTCAAAATCAAGACACTAAATCCCACCTACACACTGCAGATGTCTTTTGTGGATTTTCAATGTAGGAATGGTAATAAGAAAAAAATTCGTCTGTTTTACCTCTCAGAATAACACACAAAGTATTTTTGGCAGAATGTTACATTATGCAGAATGTAAAATTTCATCAGCCTTGACATCCTTTTCATTGAGACAATATGGATTTCAGCATTAATAGATGAAGTACAAATAATCCTGTGCCATTTACCTAAGTCCAGCGCAAACCATAAGAAGTTAATATTAATAATTATATTAAATACATGAAGAATGTAACCTGCAAGACTCTACATCTTTCTCAAAGTAAAAGAACCTGATGCATTAAAATGTAAGCTTGAGACTGCTGCAGAGAGTGATATCGAGACCAGCTTATAAATTCATTTGTCTTTGAGGCATTCTCCACTGGGGCAATGCCATCATCCCCTCTGCCTTCAGTTGCCTCTCATGCTCATGTGGGCACATTATAAGCCAGAAAAACAGCTAAAATGACTGACGAATAACCCTCAGAAGGAACAACTTCCAGCTGGATCTACAGGCTGAATGAACTGCTCACTTATCTGCTTGACTGTACATGTGGGAAAGCTGCTGTCAGGAGCGCACAGTGCCCCTATACACAGTAGTATGGTCCTACATCCTAAAAGTAAAAGGAAATCACATCCTTTATAAGACAGAACAGTCAGGTTTTTAAATCCCCCCTACACCTTATAAACATGCCTACAAATCAAAATCTGGCACCAAAACACTTCAAGAGAGTATACAAGAATAAAAGGCGCCAGAAGTTTCTAAAAGACTATCTATGACTTTGTAAGACCTAGATCCAAGTGTTACATGTTTGTTTCTTGAACCCTAATGCCTTCCATTAGGGGTAAAGTCAGACTGAAAAAATTGTTAAAAAAAAAATCTGGCCCAAACCCACTGTAGTCATGGGGCTGAGCGGGCACAAAGCATAACTCTTGATCCATTATAGATGAGACATCACAATTGCAAAGAAACACAAACCATTGCTTTGTAATGTATTTAATACCCTTCTCTTCTAAGGTAAATACTATTTGTTTTCATTTAGGAACCTCAAGCATCAGGGCCCTGTTCTGCTAAATCAGTAATTCTGAAGAGCAGCTATGAATGCCATCACTACATTTATTTAATATATTTTAGTGTTAAAAACCACTATGGATTTGACATAGTAGAAAAAAAAGAATTTCATAATATCTGGGATGTTTTAGATACTGCTAAAGGATGTTTCGAATTAAAGCATAGCATAATCGGGGAAAACAGGTGGCAAATACATGGGCAGAACTGAAAAACTTAGGATTTGCAATTTCCACCTCACATCCCTGCAAATAAACTGAGTAGAAAAATTTACCAATTAGTGTTTAGAAATTTGGTCTTTTATCTTTTCCCATAAAATGACAAAAATCAATAACATGTATGTCTTACACAGGGTTCTGGTAAGTAATTACAGACCACAGAAGCTCAGATGCTTTGGATACTCATATTGACATGGCACGACATAGAAAACCCTTGTTGAGATGTGGGCTGCTGTGGTTCCTGCATATTTTCACCACCTATACTTCTGAGTAGTGAGAACCTCTTTTACAAATTTGGTGTACATTTCTTGTTCAAATTTAAATAATTCTGGATTTTATACCAGTGGATCCCAATAACCATCTAATTCAAATTCTACTGTGCAACAGCCCTATTACTATTGTTCTATATTCTTCCTATATAAAGTGTTTTGCAATACATAATGGTGACTTGTTTTCCAACAGACCTGAGAAAAGGATTATTTCACCTTTGAAATGATGAAAAGCTCAAGAATAATAGAAAAGCATATTTAGTGGGTTTTAAATAAAATAATCATACCACAGTACAAATGTCATTAAACCAAACTGATGCATAAGCAGTCTTGATTCAGGTAAATGACACATTAGCATGAACAACCATAAAAATTGCATAAGGAATAAGAAGCCTTCCTAATGAAAAAGCATAGAAATGTTTCCATATGTTTATGAAGTATTCTTTACCCTTTAAATGAGCACATTCAGTTTTAGTCACTGGCTTTGTTTCAGAGAAACCCCATCTGTACACTACATCGCTTACAGGCACATCTCAGTCATGCAATAGCTATGTCGCAGCTCATATATCAAATAAAAATCACATTCAAGGCCACACAACCTTATATACTCAAAGTCTTCCATTCTATTTTAAGTAATCCTAAGAGAGCTCTTATTGCACCTCACTGCTGATGTCACATGACTTTTGTTGGGAAACAGAGTCCTACAATTGAAATATCAAAAAGTTCTTAACACAGATGAGAATGATATAAAGGAGAACTCTGTTGTACCTATATATTCTGGAAGCCTTTTTTTCAACAAAGAAACAGGTGTGGAACTAAAAACTTAAGGAAAGTAGCACTGCACAACATTATGTGGTATTGGGAAAAGCAGGATAAAATATGCAGAACTCACAGTAGGCTTAAGGAATTCATCTGACACAGATTCCAAGGCTAATAAAGCTGATGGTCCACATCAAGGACAGAACGCAAAGAAGTTCCCTAACCTTTCTGACATCAAAGGTTTCAGTGCCAGAAAATTGCACTTCAAATCCAACAGCAAGGACAGCTGAACAGTCAAAACCTTCTATCCACATTACATGGCAATCCAAAAGCCATCAACTTTTGTAGCAAGGAAACAGTATGAACAGCTATGTTAGAAATAATGAAATCATACAAACCCAAGCCAAGTCCTCCACAGAACCCCTTGACTAAGCAGAATGCTGCTGCAACGTATCTATATTTAGGAGGTTTTCCCCTTATTATAAGGAAGATTCCCTTGCCAGAGAGAATTTGTGAAAAACAAAAAAATCTGAGGTAATCAACTAAGTATAAATGCCTTACAATGAAAACCACTTACCTTCAATTAAAAAAAGAGGTTTGTTCTTGCCAATGTCTAAAATCTCAATATAGCTCTGAATTACCGGCAATATATATAAAGATGATTATTCAATAGCTGCTTCTTAGAAAGATCCTGAGAAGGTTATGCTTCCACTAGCTCATGAAATAGGTGAGTCACTATAAAAGAATGTTTGCTTTTTTGTTTGGTTTTTGGGGGGTTTTTTGTTTGTTTGGGTTTTTTTGGTTTTGTTTTAAAGATTACACTGAAGAACGTCATGACAATCATCAGAAAATTATTTTATTCTTCTTTAACTTCAAATCAATTTCCTGGTGTTTCAACTAATGAGATTTAATATCTTGCATTTAAAAGAGCTCGTAAAGAAAAAAAAAACAGCAAAATATACTTCAGCTAGCAGCTAGAAAGGGTCAACTGCACTAAAGAGAGACAGTCTGAACAAGAGGATAGTTCAGGAATCAGCTGGCCTTAATTAGAAATCTGAGGGAACCAACATTTCAAACAGAAAATTTGTGAACCATCAAGTAACACAAAATGAAAAGGAAAAGAAGGAAGCCTTGTGATCATCCAGTCTTGATTCTTTTAAAATACAGGCTGCAGGATTTTCCTCCTGTACTTAAACACCAGCATGAATCTATTGAAAAACCCCTGCAGTCTCACAAAGTTGTTACAGTCATGAACTATTGTCAATATAAAAAACATCTTTTTAGCTGGAATTTGTCTCAGATAATGGAACTTCTTGTACATGATTATACTAGAAGGAAAAGTTACTTTTTAAATAGATAATGCAGTTGACTGGGATACAAGTAGATTTGCCTCTCACAAATAAATTTTTTTAAGGCTTGCATGCAATTTCTGTTATGATTCTCATCTCCCACTCCAAAGTCCATATAAGTCTTAAGATGATCAGTGGCCTTTCAAAAGAATGACTTGAGCAGTATTTGGAAGTCAAGTTGATCTTTGAGACTTCTGGGAGGACAAGACAACATAGAGGGTTAATCAGAAGTAGAACCACCATGCAATCATTTCTCAACTTGATGCTCTGTTTGCTTATATGCTTAAAATTGGGAAAAGCTAAGAAAAAATGGCAACAAACAAGATACATTCAACATTTGAATAGAAAGACTTGGCTGAGAGGTTATATTTGTATTTAACATAGGTGAAATAAAAAGTGAGTGGCAGGTATGGCTTACAAAAAGAAGAAAGCATCCTGACACTATGGCTGGCAGGTTCCTGAGCTCCACCTGCTAAGCAGTATCTGAACAGGGAAGCGCCCATAAGGGTCCTTCAGCTCTGAACTGTGATTTCAAATACAACTGCACTAAGTACCTTCCTAGTTGCTAGAACATGAAAGCTCTGTACTACTTCAATGAAATAGAGCATGACTATTAGGTATGGAAGAAAACTGAAGTGGATTTTATTTGCACACATGCTTCAAGGTATTCTGTTAAAAAGCCTGCAGTTTCTTTTGCTGCAGCTCAATTTCCTCATCCAGTGCTACCATAGCAAATGAAGTATCTGACTGAATGCCTGATAGACTGAATGCTTAGTAGACAAATAGTGAAAAAAATGTGTTTTCAGTGATTGCTCTGCACCATATTTCTTTATTTCGTCTCATAACCATGCATATGGACTTTTTAGCGCTTACTGCAATGCTGTAAAAATCACCAGCTCTTTTCTGTTGATCATCTTCCCACTCAGTTTTTAAGTTAGAACAGCTTTCTACGAATATTGTTAGAAAGAAACTTGCCTAAAGGCTTACATTTAAATTCAGCAAATCATTCAAATGAAGGCAGCAAAGGAAGTGGGAGGGCATGAGATGTGAAGACTGAGGTCATGACAAGAGTTTGGTCCAGTACTATTCCCTTTTTCAGATAGTTTTTCCTTTGCATTTAGGAAATATTCTGTACCTGTGAAGGGAATTTTTCAAGACTTTATGCACATTTAAAGAAGGCAAATTTTATGAATTAAAGTTATTGCTGAATATGGCAGAGGTACTACCTTGGTGATAAGCTCAAAATCTGCTGGCAAGCTGTGTTTCATTGATAACATATGGGATACTGCAACGTACGAATAGACAGCACCATAAAAGCGATCCCACTGGGAAAGTAGGCTGGACATGAAGTATACATCAAAGCAAGTTTTATAAAAAGCTCTCTTGAAAGACAGAAGATCAAGTGCTTAGCACTTTGCTGATCACAACCACCTCATCTAAGCCCAGTGAACGGAATACAGAGTTAACTGATGAAACCAGGAGCTATGAGAGCCATAGCAAGACACGATCATACGAGCTTTCAACAGAACTGCAAATGCTGTTATGTCACTGCCTCAAACCTTTGCTTTAAAGCTTATGCACACTCTAAAATGAGTAGACATAAATATCTATGGATTCCTAATGTCTCTGAAGTGATCTGGTTTGCTGGCACAAACAGTATATTTTTAGATACAATTTCCTAAGACCATGCCCAGAATGGTGCAGTTCACCCCTCTGAACTGTACGTTATCTTTGTTATAACACAATTCCACAGCATTTGAAAAGCTCTTGAATACACACAGAAACTATGTTCTTTAAAAGCCAAGAGCAACTAAAAGAAACTGCAAGAAGATTAAGTATAATAGATATCCAACAGGTGTTTTACACTGTACACACTACAGTTCTAAACCTGCCAGTCAGACGTTTACTGACAGAGCATACCAAGCAGTCATAACCACTTACAACAGCAATATTCGTTACCAAGCACTCATAAAGAACTGCATTTAAAACCTGGGAAGCACGAACAACAGCATGAAAATAAATACATAAATGCATAAATACAATAAGTCATCAACCCTCTTCCAATTCCTTTGCCTGTAACAGATCATAACAGAAAAAACTGGTTTGCTTTTGTACGTTTTTGATGGAAGAGATGTGCCTTTCTGGAAGACAGGGCTGCCACTCCTCTCTGTTCTACAGGGTAAAAATGAACGCACATCTGATAAAAAATCACAACAGACTCTTGTGATATCCAAAGTTCCTCTGACAAAATCCCTATTTGATTCTCTAACTCTAGTAATCCTTTGGAAGTGCAGAAGTTTGGAAATTTACCTTTTATCAAGGAAACAATTAAACTGAGTTCTTATTTAACTTCTTTTGCTGAACTCACTGTACATGGATGACTAATTTATTTTCCACAAATCCGAATATACTGAAAAAAGAATAATTCTGCATCTCAAAATTTAATTGTGGCCTGAGTTTCTGAGATGACACAATAGTTCAAGGAGAGGAACAGAATTTAGTGTAGTCCACTGAAAGTCAAAATATCAGAAAACACAAAATATGAAAGCCGAATGGACCCATCTATCAAACAACAGGCACAACCACATGTATGAGAATGTATTTTTTGCTATCCAAATTGAAACCAAAAGACACCAGACAACTTCTGAGTACACGCCACTGAGTGCACACTAAATAGGCTGATACTGAGACAGCAAAAAATGGATTTTTCCTAGAAGATTTTCTTTGCAAAGACAGCAAAAAGATAAGGAAAATATTCTGGGAGATAGATAAAAATGGAAATCTTATGGACTCCTTGACTTTCTAAAATAGTTACAGAAGCTGTCAGTCAGTTTGAAAACTTCTTGGCCATGTCAGCTTGCAGTAGAGCAAGTGATTAATTTATTAGAATTATAAATCATTATTACTTTGAAAACTTTCTCCAGTAATTCCAACTGCTAAAATACCTGGTATTCGGCTACATTGCAAATCTGAGTTTACATACAGGAGAATGACAAATGATAACTAATGCAAGAATAAAGCAGTTGACATTACAGAAGTGCTATATTCACTGTGTGGTATTTCACACAAGCCAGGTAAAACCCAAGCAATCATATGAAGGGAACTCCAAGTCTCATCAAAGGTGTGAAGATGGATGGCTTCTATAATGTTGGAATGCTTGGAATTTGCTCTAAATCATCCAGTATTCACTTAGCTCAGAAAACAGAAACAGTCTACAATATAATTCCACTATGGGGACAATTCATTTGAAAAACTAAATGTAGCTTCTCAACAAGATCACACCCCTTAGAGCAATTAAGCTTTTCTTCTTCCCAACAGCAGGTTGAAAAAAAGAGAGTCCATGTCTTCAAATTGGAAAATTTTAATAATTACTGGAATTGTAATAGGAACACCCTTCCCAGAAGCCAAGATTTAAAATATTTCTATAACACTTCCTGAGACTTGCATTTCTTCTTCATTTCTCTATTTTCTCATCACTCCCTTGCCCTGCAATAATTGATGGGGGGAGGGGAAAATGGCTACCATAAACCCCAGTTCAGGGAAAGCATCTTTAATGAGAAAAACATTTCAAATTACCACACAAGAGACAATTCTACCTATCCATACCTAACTGTTCAGGTTCCCTGTTGTGTATAAAGAAGAAAAAAGAGGAAAATCAGAAGGAGAAGGGACAAAGACTGGAACCAAGAAGTTCAATATAGGAAAGGGCTCACTATCACACGATTTGACAGAAATACAGAAAAGAGGATGAGCAAGATGCAGCAACAAAGCCACAGCATCAAACTGGGAGAAATCAGCATAAGACAATGCAATATCTGGATTTATTCAGCACGCTATACTCAGAG
>WBMY01004202.1:0-54355 GCA_013397315.1 Donacobius atricapilla | reverse complement strand
AAAAAAAAAAAAAAGGGCAAAACACACTTGGTTTGAACTTGATATTGTCATAAAAGAAAGTAAGCAGGCTCAGACTAGGGACTTGGCTTATTTAGATGATCTCCAACTAAAACAAAGGTGTTTCTGGAAATAGTTCCAATTACTTTCTTTGAACAGCCAACAGTCCTGCTACAAGGTATATTTTGGAGAATGTTAAGCAGGTATAAGAGCTCTTATTTCACATAAGACAAAGATCCCAGAATCCAGGAGCTGTGATTATACAGAGACCTCTGACATCTCCTTAGAATCCAAGATTTTGATTAGTGTTTCACATAGTGTGATACATACCTTCATAATAATACACAGTTTGCCTACAGCAGTAAAACACTTCAAAGCAAAATCAAAGCAGTTACATCTGCTTGTGCCATTTTTAATTTTCTTATTATGCTTCACACAAACAGAAGGGACATTCACTGGATACCATTAAATAACACTGTAACAGAACACATCCTTTTCTATATTAGCTCCTAAATAATTACCTTCCAACAGCAAAATCAAAACTGTAAAATGTTAATTAAAGAGTTTTCTTGCTTACTATAGTTTCCTGAGAATCTAACACTTCACTGACTTTGTCTCCCTTATCATTACTACCTTTCTATGTATAATATTCCTCCAAAAGAACTGCCTGCATTTAGAGATACAACACTAAGGGAAAAATTAATGGGCAAAAGAGCTGCTATAATTGAAGTTCAGTATTTTCCAGTAAAAAGACACATTCTGTACTTACCACTGTGATATTACATATACTTTGTATTAATTATATTCTGTGACTATGAGGCAGACTAGAAACGTAGGAAAAACATTATTCTTGATTTCAAAAAATACAATAATTACTCCTCATACCGTCTGCATTTTTAACAGCTTAACAACTCTCCCACATGGTATATTCCTGGAGAAAAACGTATTTTTCTTGAATAACCATGCAGTTAAAAAAATGGTATTTGGATCTATAATCGCTAGGTTTAAAATAATTACAAGATATGTATCTTTTTAAAAAGCCTGATTTAATATAATAAGAAATCACATGGGACATCAGACTAAAAATTGCTATTGCAGTACGTAATTGTCTGGTATCTCTATGGCAAAATACCACTGCTATTTATCATCTTACCTTGCCACAAGAACCAAAATACTCTCACAAACGGAAAGTAGTTTTCTATACCATTCACTAGAAATTTACTGCTTATTCTGTAAAAGTAATTTTAGAGAAGACTAGTTATTTTTTAACTCTTAGTATTGTAGACACTTATAAGTTTTAAGCAGCAGTCCAATACTTGGGATCTGTTCCATGACTTCAACTCAGTGCAACTTTCATTTGATCAAGACTATTCATATTACATAAACTTACTACTCAAGGTCAGCGGTCAATATTACATATTTGCAAACAGAAAACATGCTTCTACCATATTTAAAAGTTGCTTATTCTTAAACCTATCTACTTTTGATTATGCCTTGGCAACTTCTTTCCTAAAAACTACTACTACAATAAACACATTTTCATTTTTACTACAATAAGTTCCTCACAGGAATATTTCAATTTTATCTTTACTACTTTCTCATATTATTCACATTCCTTAATAATCTACTGCACTAAAAAATTCCTTGATGTTTCTTGCCTCATCAAGATCAAAACCTCTAATTAGCCTATTCCTTTCCAAACTGAAATGTCCCATTCTGAATAAAAAGAAGGAAGATATGCTCTATAAGGATTCTAAATTCTTTTAAAGTGATTCAAGTTGTTTGAATAAATAAAAAGAGATTAGTAAACATAATAAAAAATGTCCAATGAAACCATAAACAAGAAACATTATGCCATAATGACCATAAACTATGATCACTTCTTTGTGCTGTAGCAACTGTATGCATTTCCATTTCCTCTCAGAATATCTCACTACACAAACCAGTATCCCACAAAAAAGGATTCTTTAATGGGAAAGGCAAAAGGAGACATACTGACTTTGGGAATTTCCACAAATGTCAAACCAGCAGAGAGTGATATTCTAAGCTGGAATTAATTCATGTTATATATCAGTATATTTATTAATCAGAAAATAGGATAATTTATTTTGTCTGTACTGATGCATCAACACTCAGGTTAAATCTAGTTGGCATGAGAATTAGAACAGGAAAAGGATTTCAGAGTCACCATCACAAAGCATTAAGAGTAGTCAGGATTTCTCAGCTGTAGTTTTATTTGACTGTTTTAATAAGGTCAAAACCAGCAGTAAGACACTTGACACATTAGCAACCTTCCTGTATGTATGAGAAAGTTGTGATAAGGCTCTTAACAGAGGTGAACAGTAGTAGAATGAAAGACAATCATCATATACTGAAATATGAAAGGTTCTGCTCTAGTGGAAAAGCTTTCTCACCATGAGAACAGTCAAGCAGTGGTCCAGGCTGCAGCGAGACAGGGCATTCTTACCCTTGGAGATCTGCACAGTCTGCCTGGGTATAGCCCTGGAGAACTTGGTCTGACCCCATAATTGACTCTGATTTTAGCAGAAGACTGAACTACACAGACTTCCGGTGGATCCTTCCAACTTGAATTTTCTGACAACCCTATTATTTTTTGCCAGGTACAAAAGAGCTTTCTTCTGCTCTTCTCAAGAGCACTGCTCAGGAAATGGCAGTGACTGACATCAATACTTCTACTGCAACACCTCTGGACGAACCTTTTTCTTAAAGAACACAGATGTCAAGAAAACACTATGGCCACCTCATTCATGCTTTATTCTTATAGCAGCAACCACCGATGGTTTCCAGGTTCACTCTAAATTTGACAAGTTCTCTGGGCCTTAGCACAATAAAAAAAAACCAAAAACTTTTCCTTCTATTATCTCTGAAGTTTTCTATTGTGTGTACTCTGAATGTTTCGCAGAAAATTCCCGGTTCCTATTATACAGCAGATTCAAGACTAATGTTCTTCCTAGCCTTCTTGTCACAAGACTGAATTTCAGTAGTTTAGACTCAACATGCTCTATTGCTCTTAGAGGCCACCATCTCAACGTCCCTGTAGAGTTTTTCACCTGATGCAGTACCTGGCAGCTAGAACAAGGCAAAAAGGCAGCCTACCTCACTGCTATCCAAGCACAAGAACAAGCAATTATATTGAACTACCAGCTGAACAAACAAAACAGGTGCTCTCAGTCACAGCTTCCGTCGCTATTTGTGCAAATAAACTACAGACTCTGGAGTAAGGGCACTATTTATAACTAACTCTAAGCTTAGGTGTCTCCGTTTTTTGGTAGCCCACCAACACACTCAAGAGTTTGCTGTTAATTTCAACATAGACACTGAACTGAGCTCTCCTGCCATTCTGAAACAATTCAGTTTAAGAAACTTGTATGCATTTATGCACAGCTACGGATTTCATGCATGCATGTATTCCTTTCACAACCTATTGATTTATCTTTTCTTTTTCTCCTTCACTATTCTGTTGACAGTCTGTATACATTCACTTTCAACACAAAAGACATTTTAAAAGTCTCATGTGGATTTTAAAGTACATTAGATTCTTTGGCACATTACATATCAAAGTTAAGCTTGTACGAATGCCTTAAGTATGCCTACCACCATTCTTTCATCAGAATACTGTGTGTTTCAGTTGCAAAGCTTATTAGTGTATATTAATTAGACCAGAAAAAAATCAAAAGACAACCATAATTACTGGTTTCAATGCATACTTTCCATGACAGTTCTTCATTTCAGGCCACAACAGAGCTATTGCTTCTGGCAGAGGATTTATTCAGATACTCAGCAAGATAGCTCTCACTGATTACATACTGAAATGATAAAATGTCCCACCCATCTCCTTTCATTGCAAGTCAGTTCATGACTTAAGAATATCACTGAAAATGTTTACTACAAGAGGAAATAAAACCTTATACACGACTATGTTAAGCTTAAAAAATTAAGCTAAAGAAGAAGTTGTTCTTAGGTTGCATATCCATGCTGTTTTTCCATCTGAAATTAGAGTTGATAATCTACCAGTTTCACAGAAATGCACGACATGTAAAAATAATGCTATTTACACACTGCATTCTGGGCCTGCATGAAGGATGAGGACACACGCGGTTACTCACCTCCACAAGACAATTAACTGTTTATACTGTGCAAGTTTCAAGTAGCTGGGTCCTGCCACCCCCAAGCAATTGAGAGAATACACACTTACATTTCGATTTTAGACAGAAATTTCAATTCATACCCCTCCAAATGAATGCAAAATTGTCCATGTTACATGGAACAGAGACTAAATGCCAGTATGTTGCGAGGAAGTTAGAGCTGAACGACCAGCATTACCTCTAAATTTTGAAATGTTGGGGTTTTGCTGGCTTTTGTGTTTTGGAGTTTGGTGGCAAGAGAGCAGGCAAGAGGAAAAAAGTCGTTTTAAAAACAGGGGTATTAGAAAGGCAAGGCATTTATTTTAGTCTTTTTCCTAAGTGGTTAAAAGAACTATGCAGCAGCTCCACAACCCTTTTTTATATGTACACCTGGGAAGAATACTGAATCCTGTTACTTTCCTCACTGTTACCCTGATGTGGTTTAGACCAGATGTTTAAATGTTACAGTATGTACATTTTCTTCTCTTCTTCCAAGGCAAAAGCAAAATAAGAGGAATATTTGACTTCACTCCACAAGAGACCTATTTAATAGTTTGGCGGTTATGTAAGTAAAGGTAGCTTGGCTAAGTCAATGTTGACGACATACAGAACGACATGATCCTAATGAGTTGGAAAATATTGGCTCTCATGAGATTCAACCAGATGCTACTGCGCTGAGAAAGCTACTGTATTATTGAATTTCATTTTTATGAGGTAAAATTTATTATTCAACCATTAAGGTATCCCACATGAAATCTTGCATAAAATAGTTTTACAGTTACTTTCTGGAAAATAGATTTTATTTTAACTTTAAGACATCATTTACATGAGGGATTCAATGCCTATTTGATCACCTTCAGTAGAGAAATGTAAGGTCTGCAAGCAATTTTCTCAAAAATACCAGATTAATGGAACCGAACTGTCAACAAAATAATGAACTACCTGAACAGGACAAGGAAAAAGTGGTAGCAAGTTCCAGTTTTCCAGAGTAAACTAAAGCCATGTGTGACTGTGTACGTATTTTCTTGGCAGGCTGAAACGGGTAGAAACAGAGTGCTTCAGGTACTTACTAACAAATAATGGAAAAAATACACAGTAAAATTACTCTATAGGATTAACCATGCTCAACCTTTGAAAGATATTAACTAATGCTGTTTTCCTAATATTTTGGTGGTTTGTACACTTGTTTTTATTTTTAAAATTGTATAATAATAATTGTAATAATATTAAAATCTATACATGAAATAATGTAGAAAGCATGATGTATTTCAAATTCATATTTGTTTCCATATTTATAATGATTGAAATGCAGAATCGGGATGTTTCACAAGCATAAGAACTCACATTAACTGACATGTAACATGCTGCTGTGCTTGTATACCAAAAGCATTATAAAATTAAACCAAAACATAAATTTCCAAAGAGTTACATGTGGACTGAAGACTGCTTTTGTGCTATTTTTTTATTTTTGATGTAATGCATTAAGAAGTTAGTAATGCTTTTTCTTGACCCATGAAAAAGAGCAAAAAGCTGTTTGCAGCTGTTTTACTTTGTTTGTTACGCTGCATAACATAACTTGTATTCCCGTCTATTTTAAGTTTTCTATTATTTTTATTCTTGTACAACTATATCAGGCAATATGCATCAACCTTGTACTTAAAGGATAATGCCCTACTCATTCAAGTAGTAAGTTTAACTGTTTATATTATCTCCTTTTTTTAAATCTATCTTGACTTCTAAGAACCCTAAAAAGAATTTTTTCCAACTAGAGATTTAAATATATGGATTATAAAAGATGGAATTGCAAGGAAGGGAGTTTAGCGCTTTCAGAAGTTGCATTAAATTCTATATAATTTGTAATTAAAAACCTTCTCTTGGCAGAATTAAATCACCTCAAGCTGACAGACATAATATTTAAACATGTTTATAAAAAAATTCTAGAGTAAAAATCAAACATTTTTATTGACATACTCATCCTCCACAAGTTCTGAGCTCGATCAATCACAGTACTGTACGCACCTTTTACTGGAAGTTTTAAGATAAGAGACCTTATTAATATGCATGACAAATACAAATTTTAGGTGGCACAGGCACCTCCTTTTTAAATTCTGTCAGAAAAAAAAACACACACAACTTGCTTTTGAGACTTCAAATTTTGATTTTTTTCAGACAGCTTGCCTTGGCGCCAGTTAATTAAAAAATAAACTCTCAGATGATCTAATGAAGACAGTAATCTAATAACAAACTAGGGAATATTTGAATAAAGTATCTTTCTCCAAGTAGGAAAAGGTTTCTCAAGAACAAGGCGAGGAAAGTAGATGGGGGACAGAAGAGCGTTAATCTTCAAGCAATCTTCCCTTTCTGGTATTCCATTAATCTATTACCAAAAATAATTTGTAGAGGATAGAGGTCAGAGAGGTTGTTTTGAATCCCTAGACCAACTTCAGCCTTAATTACCTTTGAATGAAGTTTTAGAGCAGGGTAACATTTCTGCTCCAGGTGAAAATTTAGGACAGAACCTCTGACACTAGCAATAAACTCAGTTCAGTTCAGAAACCGTGTTTCTGGTAACACAGAGTGCAGAGCTCCCTTTTTAAACTAGATCCAGAGGAGATTTCAGCCGTTACCTGGCAAACAGGTTCCCAAAGGGGCCTTTGTACCTTGAGAGCCTCTCCACAGCAGGTGAAAGGGTCAATAGTCACGTGTTCCTCTCTGAGGTTCCCCCTTCCTGCAACTCATGTATCTGTACTTGTCTTCCTATTAATTTTTGGTTTTCTTAACTTCTACTGCTTTTCTGCTTTAACTCCTTCTACCTGCTTCTTGTTTCACATTCATCTGCCACTCTCTTCCCTTTTTATTAGGTGATCCTCTTTCTCCTGTTTTCCTTCCTTTCCATTTTTTATTTCTATTTTCCCCTAATTTACATCTTTCTCTCCTATAGAACATCTTAGCCCATATTGTAAGCCCATATTATAAATTTCAGTGATAAAGTTCTAAAACTGGAAGAGATGGCTGTGTTGGAAAAAGCATGTAACTATGCTTTTAGCACAATGGCTGCAAAAAAAGATCTTGGCTGAGAGGTTACAAACATTTGTGGTATCACTTTCGAGTTCAAGTAATACTGAACTGATGTGTTAAGGAAGCCCAACACTCAACCGCCCCTGGCATAAAGCTCCAACAAAGACATAAAGAGCTCCGCAACAACTGTTTCAGTCTAGTAATACTCTCCAATCACACACAAAAAGTGGCAATACAGACATAAGCAGCTGAGAAAGTTGTAGGCTATGTAAACAAATGGCAAACACATTTGAGACTAGCTATGTATGGGGAGCTACCTAGAGAAGAAAAATTTCAAGTCACAGTATATTTCAAAATTGGTAGAATCAGTCTGGGCAGGCAGCTAATAACTGGACCATTTCTGTAGGAGGACACATTTCATTCACAAATTACAAAACAAGCACGATGTTACACTGGGTATCAAGAATGTTTAAAATCCTGTGATCTGCCTACAGCAGTCAGATTTGCTAGAAACCTAGGGAGAACAGCAGGCCATTACAAATAGAAAACAAAATACATAAGCCCCTTATTTCTTTTCAGAATAATGCCATGCATAGGGAAGGCTTTTTTATTTACTTTTAGAAGTAAAAAAATCTGGATAGAGACATAGCTGTTTGTCCTGCTGTACTTCTAATTAGTTAGAAAGATGGCTTTTAGAAGTTTGAAAATATAAACAGAAGAAAATTTGGGCCGCTGTATTCATGAAATACATAGTAGATTACAATTCTTTGAAACAGTAGAATGTAAGCAATTGATTTCAAGAAAAAGATTCCCCGAAAAATAGGATAAAGTGAAGGAAAGAGAATCTTTGAGTATATTATTGCTTTTTCCTGCGAGAACACTACTATTTAATATAAACATAATCAAAAAAAGAAAAGGAAGGACAGTAAATAGCAATTTAGAAACAAGTGTTTATACTTTCATTTTTTGTAGTAAATTAATCAAAGAAATATTAATCCACAACACCACGGGGATGGAAAGCTATTTTCTTGAAGTATTACTTCTGTGGATAGCCAAAACCAACTTGTGCTCAGATGGAAAACACAATACCTGGGGGAAAAAGGCAATTTTTTTCCTTGAGAGTTTAGGTTACACTAGAAAAGGTCATCTGTTCACCCACAAAGATTCTGAGAGACACAATGGCAGGAGGGGGAGCCCAAATACTTTGCCAAGCTACTGCCAGACTCAACACAGGACCCATGTAAGGCCACTCTGTACAAGCCAAAGAAGCACCAGCACAGGCAGGAACTCAAAACAAGGACTCCCAAGAAACATTCACTAGCTTTTGTTTTATGTTGGAGAAACTAAGTTGAATGCAAGTAAAAGTGTTTAACAGATGTGCCTTGTTTACTGACAAGTTCCTTATTGACTGCATTATCCTCAAAATTACTTCATTAAAAAAAAAAAAAAGAAAAATGACAAAATAAAACTTGAAATTTCAACTTCCCTATGCAAATACAGTCAAGTACTTTTTAGAGGCTTACACACATACATGTTACTGTTAAAGTATGAGGAAGCTGATACTAATTACAAGGATGACTTTCAACAAGGCATGATATTAAATTTTACACAACAGTATTCAAACAAAAGGTGGCAGGTTTACAGAATCAACCAAGCCAAAAATTCGGACAAAAGGATTGACAGCGATCCTTTCTTAGCCTTGAACACAGAGCTGCCCTCGGTCTAGTTAATGCCAAGCACAGCTACAGAAGTGGAAAGTTTACCAGGTGAAGCATTAAGCCATGAAGAAGAGAAGATCAAAATCGGTGCATTTATTGTTCATTTACTTCATTTGAAGTACTTAAAATGTGTGCTCCAGATTTCTGCTCTGTAAAGATACTGTTAGCAGAGTTGTTTCACAGTTCATTGAATTGATAAACTGAAACATGTTAAATAATAGAACAGGTTAGTTTGAAACTGTGCAAACCCTAAGACCATCTGAAGTGATCAAACAATTGTATTTTCAGATTTCTCCGTGGTGTGGATTATAAACCTGCTACCTTCACAAGTACCAGGACTTGAAACTAAAGTGTCACAATGCCATTCTTAGGTGACCCACACAGAATCAGGGAATAAAGACAAAAGTGACGTTCATGAAAGAAGGAAAACCTAAGCACTTTAAGCAGTTATTCCAAAGGTTGCACAAAAACACAACAGCTCTTTTGCAATGCTAGATCAACACAGATTTAACTTCAATAAACAGGAGGAGTGAAAAAGAAGAATGGAAAGGATCAAAAAAAGCAGGGCTGAAAGACTTCCAGTGGTCTAATCCACTCTGCTTCAAATGCCGATTTTCTGCACCTAAATCATTCTCCTAACACATTCTCCAAGCCTGGTAATGCTGGATATTTCAAAATATCTGTTATTCTTGTTATGGGTTTATTCACAACAAATAAACAAAAACAGGTTTAAATTATTCTAGTCTGTATAGAAATCTAAAAAAAAAAAAAAAAAAAAATCATTTCCTGGATGACCTTTATGGACTTGAGAACTCTGGTTTCATCAGTAAACTGGTCAAAATCTTTAATTTATTCCCCAGATCTATGGGTGTTTAGCAAAAGGATAACAGATAACAAGCTTCATTATTTACGTAATCATCACCAACACTCGCATATCTTCAGCAATTTCACAACAGTTAAGTAACATTTATTTACAAAATAATGAGAAACATCTGCAGCAGTTCTGAAGAATTCAATGTATGCCATTGATTAATAAAGCCCTTACTAATCCAGTTTCACCTCTGAATGATCCTGAAGTAATAACATTGTACCATATAAGGTAGCAAAACTGGATGTTTCAGATGAGGGAAGCATGGAAAAATTATCCTGTATGGGAAAATTAAATGCATCCAGAAATTGGTGCCAAGGAGTGAAGCTGGGTGGCTTAGCTTACATCCTGGATTTTAAATATAAGCTATAAATACCCATATACACACAAAAAATATTCTGCCTGTTAGCTACTATAAGTAAAACCTGGATTTAAAGGATATAGTTGTATGGACACTCACTAGCAATGCTCTGTACCACAATACATACTTAACCAAAAGCATCACATATTTACCTGAAGTTTGGAAAACCTCATTCAGTAAAGCTTCATTTACCACCACTGAACTGACATTTCCAACAGGATGACACCAACTCTGATAAATAGTTTGAAGCAGAAGGGTTTGAGCTCTAGTTGCTTGAACTGTCAAATTAGGGAGCTCAAAAATGCATTCTGTTAGTGGGACATGAGCTCGCTTGGTCCTGTTTAAAGAAAAAAAGGAAAGTCACCACTTCAGCACATAAAAAATAACAATTTTAAAACTTAGAGAATACTAGAGTACAAGCAGTTAGTTTGTAAGGTTGGAACAGTGTGCCTATTAGATTTTGTTTTCTAAGAGCTGATTCTACTTACACTGAAATAAAACTTGTTACATGATTTAACTTATCTCCCTCCAGAACAACAAAAAATCATATATTTTAATCTAATTATCTCTTAATTTTAAAATATTTAATAAAAGCAATTCCACGTGCTCCCACCAAAATAAGAGCTATTTAAAATTGTGCAGATACTAAGAACACAGAAAACATCTGTTCAGAAATTGAATGTTACAAATTTTTTTATTTACAAAGCTTACAGTGCATCACTAAATGACATATGACTAACGAGCCAAAAAACACATAGACAATATTCATACATCAAAATACAAACAAGCCCACATTCTACATTTTGCTGACAGAGCTCATTAAGTGATTCTGTTATTTTTCAATGCCTTACATTTTAATTGGGGAGGAGCAACAGGAGGAGACAGGCTTTCAATATGGCAAAGTAAAGGACATTTAGGAAGTAAATTTCTCTGTGACAATATAATCCACCATCAACAAGAATGTTTTCAAAAACTATAGCAAAATCAGTAACTTACTTTTTCTTCCTAATTTACACACTATTACCTGAAATAACGCAACAGACTGATTTGCTACATTCAACAAAAACTATAAAGGTTCTTTAGACCTCTCAGTTTGGAGTCTTTTCCAGTATCATGTTTTTAACTTCATCGTTCTTGCCCTACTCACCTTCCACTCCACCACGGAAATGTACTTTTTCTGCTATTTAGCACTATTTTCTCTAATGTCCTGCATGGCAGGAGGGTTGGACCTAGATGACTTTTACAGCTGCACCAAATCTTAACCATTCTATGATCCTATGATTCCATGAAATATAATCAGTCATGCACGTATTTGCTCATTCTCATTCTGGAGAATCTCCTCCATTAGAAAATTTTAGGGACATGTTTAAAGCCCCTTAGAAATAAACAGTAGGTTAATGTTCCACTGGGAATCAGAACCTCAGATGAGCCTAAGTTGCTGAAGCTGCACACAAAATCCATTGTCCCTGAAAAAAAGCATGCTTCACCAAAATGCTCAGGGACTGAAATGTAAAGACATGCAGACATTCAATGACTCTTCAGCTCAGCAACAGCAAAACCTTCCAAGGAACTCTCAGAAGCAGCCATAATACAGCACATGTCCTATCTAGGCCCAAAAGAAAATGCTAGCAGCTGTATGACCTAACATACGTGAGCTAGCACTGGCTGCAGTGACTCTGCAGAACAGAAGCAGGTCATTCGTGATGCTCACATTCTAAAACCTTTAGCAGCATGAACTGACACAAAAGTCTGGTACTAAGGAGTAGATTTCTTGAACATTCTGCATCTGACTGGGAGAGTGAGCCTTCAGCAAGAAAACTGTGAAGAGAAAAAACACTTTATCACTTCCCAGTCCCAGGATCATCCTGCTCTAGATGAAGCAGCAGAGTAATAAAATATTCTGCTGCTAACACTTTTGGCCCATAAGCTGCAGATGTGACTTATGAAGTACGGTTTGGAAACAAGGATTCTAAACATCTGAAGACATCTCTCAACAACTATGTTGACATAATGTCATCACTCTGAATTTAGACTTGGGCATAGAAACATTCACCTCAAGTCCCAAACAGAGTTCCTCCCTTAATTCCTTGTCAATACCAGCAAACAGCTGCTAAGTGAAAACCATTTTCTCTGAACCAAGCGGAATTGAGCTCAGTCTTAGATACCTACCTTATAAACAAATATCCACACCTAAGTCTGCGGCCTAGAACCTTTAAAAGTAAATCAAAAGAAAACAGCATTTGTACACATAAGAGAGAGCCATTCATCCAAGATCTGAGGATTATAAATTTAATGTCTCTGCAGGTCACTGTTTCTGCCCACTGCTTATAAAGGGACATTACGATACATCTCAGCTGTAGATGTCTACACCACAGATAAAAAAAGTGTCAGATAAAGCCCCTCCACAACAGCCATTGCTCCTCACTAAAAATAAAAATATGATAATAGAAGAAAAACTGATTCTTATGAAAGAAGGTACTCATCAAAGATTCTCAGAAATGGATGTAAATACAGATGAAGGACAAAGAACAAACAAAAACAGATGTTGCAACCTCCTGTAATAGTAATCAGTATTCTTTCGAATGAGGTTTTCCAACCTCATAAAGTTTGGAATCAGCATTACCTGTCTCAAAAATGCTGAGAAGGGGGAGGAAACCAGCAACAAGACTGCCTCTGATTTGCAACTCATTTGAAGGTAATGACACAATTAAGCTGCCAGCCTCAAATGCCATTTGCAGAAAAAAAAAAAAAAAGGATGAAGGAAAAACATTTCATGTTTATATGGGAGAACTCAGCCTTGGGTCTGGTAGTAGAATTTTTTTTCTTATGAACATACACTATGCTCCACAACACCCCCACAAAAAGCATGGTCTCCTGCTTGAATAAATCTATCCATCTTCGATGACAGATCTGAATCTACCTATAGGTACAGCCTATTTCAAAAAATCGAAACTCATTAGAGGCCTTCAAAGAAGAGATCTTGTTTTAAGCCTTGTTTGGTTGGGTTCTTCGGATTTTGTTTGTTTTAAAAGGAGTCACAAACACCAGTGAGCTAGAAGAAGATACAAATGACCTGTTTGGGGGACTGTGCATCTCCCACCTGCCTCACCTGCTGACAGCCAGGTACAGACACATCATTCTGGAGTACATGACCAGACCCCATTCCAGGCTCACTTCTATCAACTGCAGCACAGTAGGTCACCAAAAGGGTAAGAAATATCTGTAAAAAACTCCTGACGCTCTTCCTGTTTCAGTTTGAAGTTTAAACACACTGTAAACCTTTCCTGAAAATGCTCTTCTCACAAAAAGTACAAATCATAAAAAAGAATGTATCCAAATAGATTTGAATTTAGCTGATGTAAAAAATGCATTTTTCTAAACATCAGACAACCATCTAATCTGAAAATTATAACTGCTTTAAGGAGAGATGAAACAAAACCTGAAAATAATACCAGTATTAAGTCAGGCAAATAGAGACAGATGCTGCCTGGTTTAAAAAAACAAAGCAAGACAAAAAAAACACCACTAAAGAAAAACACTTTGACTTGAACACCCAAAAGGAATAAAGAGCCTGAAACATATTCTGACCATTTCTACCACACAAATGCACAAGAAGACACATGATCACTCTACTGTGGATGCAATTACATAAAACATGTGTCTCATTTCAGCTCCTCAAATACACAAGAAATGCTCTGTGCAATTGTACACACATGCCTGTAGCCATTCAAAGAAAAGCTCTGGGTACCATGAAAAACACAGGTGGAGACTACAGTTCTGAGACGTTTTCTGATGTCCATCTCAAGTTAGAATTTTAACTTGTTTTCCTAAAATTTCCTAGAGTTTAAATCCAAGCTCAGTAATCTATCAATTTAAGCAAAATAGGTGTGCATGACTAAAGGAGTATAAAAGGGAATTCTGTACTTAGGAAAATCCATTCCTGTGAAACAAAATGGTATACATAATAATTAATTTATTTTAAAATTTATGATTAGACAGACAGCATAACCCATTTCTTTTACACAGAACTTAAGTTGGAAAACTAGCTATGCACATTAGGAAAGCTTTTGCAGGCATTATCTGGAAAGAAATGTAATGCACAGTGACATTTTTTTTCTTTTTTTTAAATGCCATGTACTGCAATCCTTTACTATTTATCTCAGTATGAAAGTGCACTGTTACATTTTTCCTTTCTGGTATTTTTTTCCTTTTTTTATTCTTTCACACAACACTTTCACTATTTCCCCCCTTATTTATGAATACTATTTTGCAGGACTAAAACTAAGTATTTCAGAACAAAGTGTTTAAATATTTCAAAAGATGGGTTTCTTAATGCAAAATTGGGAAGGAACAAAGAAGATAGCAAACATTTTTCAGCAAACTCCAGAATGAACATGACTCTGCTGTAAGTCCATCTAAACACATATTTATTAACAAATTAATGTATTTCAGAGGGAATCTGAAGAGCTGTGATAATCACAGCATACGATATAGCAGTGCTAAAGATTTTGCTTTAAAAGTCTGACTATTCAACTAATACACGTTACAGCTACTGTACTGACCTATGCTACATTCAAAACTTAAAAGTATCACATAAAATTGTCCCTTAGGAGTAGTAACAGCATATGAATTTTTTTAACAATATGCAAATTCTACACTTACTGTACTTTAACCATCCCATAGGAATAAAGTCTTCTGGTCCTTTTCAGATAAGTTTGGAGGAATGGGAAGTTGAAAATAAATCCTTTTTTATAGATAAAAAAATCAAGGCAGGGGAAGCATTATACCATGTGTGCAGCAAATGTTACTTAAAGGAAATTTTAACTAGACCCAGCTAGTGATGAAAGTACAATTATAATTCAGGATTTATTATAATAGTTTTGTAACACAAATAATGCATTTAAAAGATCTTAAAATGTAGGTTTGCCACCAACCTGCACCTGTTAATAGGGAAAATACATCATTAAAAAGGTATTGAGCTATATTTAACCAAGTTTTATGACCCAAGAGATATATTCAAGTAACAAGTGAAAATACAAGTACAAATAATTTTTTCAGTAAACCAAATCAGATCTGTGATTCTATACTGTATCATTAAATTTGCATTAAGCAACTTCATATCAAAACTCTTCACCTTATTAAAAAAGTCATGGCACATAGTTTGGGTCTAAAAACACTGCTTAAGCTGCATTTTAGAACTGCAACAACAAGAGAAATAATTATTTTTCAAGTTTTTACACTCAAGAGTTAAGATGCAGTTCTGAACATATGTTCATTTAACTGAACAGGTTAAAAAACTACCAATTCAAACACTCTTCTCTAGGGGAAAATAAATCCTAACTAGCAGGATAGGCTACTCATTAAAGCTGAACTTGGACAAGTTCCAGAATAAATTTAAGGAAATATGAACAAGCAAGTCTTGCTGTGTAGTGGCATGGAGTGAAAATGAATCTGTCCTAATTAAATGATTTTCAAATACACTTTAGTTGTACCCAGTTTGCTGACAAACTGTAATACAGACTTGCTGAAATATTTGAATAAATCTGGCATACCATTAAAGAAAATAGTTTTCTTTGCTGTTTTTGAAGAAAAACATGAATTGGTCCTTATTATACAGCATGCACAGGCACCAACATAACCAATCCATGTAAGTTCACAGGCCCGTTATGAAATATTTTCAGTTTGTAGACTGTAGGAACAGCAACTCATTCTTGTAAAATCAACACCTCAGAGTGATTGAAAGAATACAGTGGTGAACAGCTGGGTCCAAAAGTTTATACAGAGTCCCCAACTGCAAAGCTGGAACCTGCAAAATGTTCAGAAAAATTTGATTTTTGTTATTACTCATATCCTGTACAGTAAAATACGATTAGTTCATTTTTTCCAAAATAACAAAAATGGTAACCTGCTACTAGAACCTAGAATTGTGCCTTAGAAAAACCTGAATGTAATTTAAATGCCCAAATTATTTCAGTCAGTATTTGCACACCTTTCCTCTTTGGCAACCAGAAAGCGTTTGCTGGTTTTATAAGACATGAGCAAAGGCTTCCTCTACATACCTACAACAAATCTCTATTTCTACTTAATCTAATGTTTCATATCTAATTAAAAAAAAAATAAGATTTTGATCCTTTTTCTTAACATTTAAGTAACTATTGTAAAGGAAACAATGTCTAGCTCCTTAATGACAAATATTAAACCTATGAAGGAAACATGTAGGAAGGGAAATAGAAGTGTTATTGTTTGAAATGCCAAAATGAAGTTCTTGCTATACACAAAAAAACCCAAACATATCACATGTCCACATATACTAACATGATTTTCAGTCTTCAGAGAGCAACATACAATTATTTATGCTAGAGGACCAAGTCAGTTACTATTAAAAAAAAAAAAAACCCAAACAATTAAACTTTCTTTAGAACACTTCATTCCAAAAACACCTCCAAGATTGATGCCTTCAACTTCTGTTCTTCTATACTCTTCACTAAAGGCTGCCTGGTAGCTTTTATCATCTCTGACAGAGGGCAGTTTTCAGGAGCTGCACCTGCCTTGGCCTCTTATTGTAGCGAACACTGTTAATTATACAATTTATTACAAGGGAGAAAACAATGAATTTAAAGGTCCAACAATGTTTTTTCAGTAAATCAAAATATTAACTTGATATTTCTGAAAATTTTAGATATGGGATTAGAAGAGAAAAATGCTATCCTTTAAAAACAGACTTCTGTATAGATTTTTTAGCATCAATTCTGTAATACTTGTCAGTGATGAAAACACTTTTGCAAAGTGTTCCGTTCCATGCAAAGTTCAAAACAATCCCCATAGAGTTCCTTGAAAGAATGTTGTGAAAACAAAACAATATAGGCAGAGTACAAACTTTAATATGGCTTAGAAAATGAATAAAGGCCATCCATTCTAACTTCTCAGTACAGTGCGTGTTTTAATGGAACAATAAAATGTAGCTTTATACAGCACACCAAAAATGAATGCATACATACTACAAGAACAAAAATCATGACATCAAAAAAATATCTAAAAGGAGGAAACCTTGAAAAAAAATCCCTTTAAAGCAAAGAATGCACATGTTAGCTCTAAACTTGGGTTGTTTTAAAAATAATTTTATTCATTTCGTTCCATCTGGATATTAAACTTATGACCATTAGGTTAAAAATTATGACTGCTACATGCAAACAGTAATACTGGTTTGTGAAGCAGCAAGAAGTGACAGTGACCTGTGCTATGAGACAGGATGAGAAGAAAGTGTGCAGGAAAAAGCAAACACCTGGAATGTGAAGGTAGGAAAGTTCTAACTTCCCCCAACATGATTTGAGCCTTACTAAGCATCAAATCAGTCTTTTTACCTGCAAATTAAAGGTTTCAGAAAGCAGGCAAGAAAGCAGTCTATGATCATTTCTAGCTTGGTCATTACCTATGTGCCTCAAAATGCAACAGATCTGGACTAAAAACCTGTTGATACCAACAAGGGATTAGAGGTTTACAGTCTTATTTTTGGACACATGATAAACTAAGGTGGCTGTTGAAATTGTAATGGAGGAATATCTTAAACCTGCAGCTGCATTAGAGAAATATATTTAGGATGTTTAGATCAAATTCAGCTTACTAAGTCATCAGTGGGACAGACGCTAGGCATCTGAACTGCCATCAAACTGCAAGTGGACATCAGTGACTAATTGCTATTACTTTCTTTGCAAAAAACTCTTTTTCTAAGCACTAGTTAATACTTATCTCCAGAAATAATCATCAAAGTTATATGATATATATTTTAATATATAAAAGAATAAAATTACAAGTTCCCTGCTCTGAGGAGATAACAAGCAAACCTCAGTCTTCTTTATGTATGTAAGTTTTTGATGTGTATAAACCATATATATTAAGCATACAGTTACATCTTTAAAGAACTGCATCTTCAGAACTCCACAAGGTGTGGGGTGGAGATCTGAAAAAAAAAGGGTAAGAAACTTTCTTCATGGAATGCCCTCACGGAATGTGAATTCAGGACTTCTTTAACTACTTTAAACATCCAGTCTTTCTTTACTTCTGTGAGAAGGTCTAACTTTTTTACTTGGATCTAGGAATCCTCCTGTTGTTGGTGGTGGGTGTTAGTGAGAACAAGGGAAGGGATATGACAGTTGCATTGAGTTCCATAAGATCCAAATATAAAGCCCATGAGAAAAATCAGTATTCATTACAGCGGACAAAAATCAAAATGTATTACAAATTAAAAAAAAGACAGAAGCAAGTCTGGAAAAAAGCAGGGACATTCAATGGAATCATTGGCTTAATGACGGTAGTGCAAAGGGAATCAATCATGTGAAAAGCAGAGAATGTTTCTACCTACATTTTAGTTGTGCCTTGTATCTTTCCCTGAGAAAGAGATCCTACATGAAAAAGCAGCAATGTCAAACTAAATGCCAGCCATCATTATCATTTATCTTGTAGGTAAATATTAGTTGTGGGTGGGGGACGAGAAAAGTCAGCTGAAACTTGCTGATGCTGTAATGAAACAGCTGCAGAAGACCAAAACCACCAGAAGCGACCAGGTAAAAGTTGCCAGTCCAGTGGCCATAAAATTCCAAACCACAAAGATCTGTGTTTAGTAAAACAAAGGAAGCATTACTCTTTCTCATAGCTTTTATAAATCCAATACCATCGCTTCGGATACTAGAGTGTATCCAATCTCAGGAGCCACCAGGGTGGTTCAGGGTTTGGGGAACTGGCTTCCCACAGTGCAGCCTGCTTTACTGTCTAGGGAAGTAACCCCATCCTCTCCCTTTCCCTCTCCTCTTTCCCCCTTCGCACAATCCCAGAAGCAGCAGAAACAGCCATTAAATCAATCCTCTAAATCTGCCACACAGAACCATTTGGTTGCCATTAGCAGGTAAAACAGGGAGCCAGAAGGACTCAAACATGCTGGTGCTCAGTGAAGAAAACTGCACTGACAAACCCAGTTCAAAGGTCTTCTTGGGAACTAACACAGTTTCAAATTCCTTGCTAAAGATTTAAGAGCTGAACAGAACCCCAACTTCAAGTAAACACTAACAACTGATCTAAGTAGAAAAAAAAAAAAAAATAGTCCAAAAAGTTAAGTGGATTATGACTTGGGGGCTTCTGTGAATTTCTTCCAATAAAAACTTTCACATGCTGATTATTTTCTTTCATAAATAGATAAAATATTTTGGTGGAAAGAAAGGACACATTTACACTGAGAGAAAAATGGTTACCTGAAATTCTGGCAATTTTTTTATAGCTAGTCAGAGCAGGAAGAAGGTGCATGTCTGCATTAGCAAAACAAAATTAGTATTTGAACAAAATTATTGCCCTAAATGGAGATGTCACAAGCAAAATACACAGGACTATAAAAACAAAGCTGTACTTCTGTATCTGAATTCTCAGAAAGGTAAATCACAATGGCTAGGGTTGGAAGAGCGATCCTTTAAATCCAACCTCGCTGCTAAATAAAAGGACTTAACTCTGTGCCTTACAGTACCTCAAAAGCCAATTCCACTAACCTTACGAGAGAAGTTATAGCATTACAAAGAAGTAGCTCAAAACAGGGAAGCATGTTTTGCTTTTCTGATTACCTGCAAAGCCTTTAATATAGTAAAGGATGGAACAAGGGTGTCTTCAACAGCAAGGACATGAATGGACAAGGTGTGCTAATGGTTCACATGTACACACTGCATAACTGCAGAAAGAGTACAAAGACTTTAAAATTATTATTTTTGTGGCCTCATTAAGTATCAACCTCAAAAGAATTTTAAAGGCTACCAAAAGCTATTTAAAGCAAAACATTAAATCTCAGTAAATGCATAATACTTTATACTTCAAAGACTAAAATTATGGTTAAACCTAAATTTATCATCTTTAAGCATTGACTCTGGCATTCCTTTACACCATTCATTTCGCAAAAATAATACAAGCTTTGGGGCAGATTCTATGGCTATAGTTTTCCTGTGTTCAGTTTTGATCTATTCACTGTGTCTCATAACATCTATTTAATTAAATACTCCACAAGCCCCAGTGAGTCTTCAAGACCAGCAAAATTATCACATACAGACATAATGAAGATATTGTCAGTAGAACACATCAAAAGGATATTTTCTTGTATTGTATATATGCACAGCCAAATCCAACATGTATGCAAAAACAAAGCTATACGAGTACTTTTGGAGCAACAGACCAAGTCAGTGACATTACAAAAGTCCCATTTCCATTTGCTCATTTAAAATATGAAAGTTGGGCTCTTAATTCTCTCATTCTCCCTGCATATTTCTTCATTATCAAATAAATATTCTAATCATGCTTACCAAATATTTCCTTCTATTCAATTGTTCATTTTGGAATCAGCCATTAAACTCCAAGAAAAAACTAATTAAACACCAGCAAAGAAAATAATTATATTGGCTTTTTTTTAAAAAAGCACAGGGGAAAAAAAATCTGATCGAGAAACAAATTCACAATTTTTGTACTAGTGTCTGAACTAACTTAATCCTCTCCATTTCTTGCATTGATGTCAGAATTATCTACAACAGGTATAATGATTTCCAAATCCAATAAACAGGTTTTATTCTCATAGTTTACTATTTAAGAGCTTCATATCCCACCTGAGCCTGCCTTTATTTTTTCTCTCTTTTGTTGTTTGTTCAAGTGGCCCTCTAACATTCCCATCCAAACCACACCATGCTAAAAATCTAGTTCAGAAATTGGGAGCTGGTGTCCTTTAGAAGATTAAAACATAATGAAAAACAGATCATGTTTAGCAAACATACAGGCCCAAATGGAGATCTAAATGTTTACATGCATTCAACACTGTACCTCATCACTCATTCAATGCTATCCTCACCTGACAGGTTACTTTAACTTCCTTTAAAAGGCATTGCTAAAGAAATAGTAATAAAGAATACAAACCTATAAACAACTAGGGTAGAAGTCATTGAGGAAAAATGCTGAGAATGCACATTGTTTGTGTGTGAGGAGACAAACACCCAGCTTGAAACCAAAGAGACCCTGATCTATGAGAAGGACTATTCCTGTGGAAAAGAAGAAGCACCTCTGGGTGACAGAGAGAACAAGCATGAGGAGAATGCAGCAAACAAATGATACTGGACACAGGACAGTATGTTTCTTCCACCTACAGATGAACACAGATGCAGTAAAGATGCTAAGGTACTATAGACAGCTGAACATCCACATGAACCTTTGTATTTGGATTATTTCACTCAAGAGAAATAGTTTATTTTTTAATAAAATGTTCGCAGTTGCCATTTATCATGGTTATCAGCTTCAACTGAGAGTCACCTTAATGTGCTTGTAGAAGTAGGTGCATAATTTAACTCTGGTTTCTGGTACCTCACTTCAGGTGGAAATGATTCCTACCACTTGAGAGTGAAGCTCTGTAGAGCCAAAAAAAGATATGCTACAGCTTGGCCAGCTACATGACAATGCTCCATCAGCAAAATGATGGTAAACATAAAAAGATACACAAAATCAGCAATTCTATATAGCTTATTCAAGAAGTAAATACACAGCTTTGGTGAAGGTGGATTATTTGGTACACAAGGTGAATAATCCAATATAGTTCCCTGTAAAATTATTGTGAGTCCTAATGAATGAAAGGCTTTTTTTTTTTCAAGTTATTGTATTTAATGCCTAAAAATTCTTGAAACAGTGCTTTGAATCCCATCAACTCCCATGGCATTACCTTAAAAAGAAGATGCAAAGCAAAAGGTGAAAGGTAAAAGAGCAACTGCAACACTAAAGTACAGATCTTCAGAATTCTGTGTAATAACAGCATTTGATTTGGGCTGGCTGGCAGAATGACACCAAAATCAGTTTCAGGGTGCAAGTTTCAAGCATCCCTGTCTGCCAGCTATGGAGGCTGAGTGCTGGCTCCAGTAATGGCCTGTGCTGTGCGTACTGTTGACCTGCTGGCTTGCTCTCTGCCAGCCCCAGGCCAGGGCAGCTGGCACTTTCTCAAACAATGCAGAAGGGACCGAGCATGTCAGAAGCTGTCCTCAGTCTCAAGCCTCAATGTATGTCCTTCTTAGAGCTAATTTTATTTTTTCCTGTCTTTTGGGGGTGGAAAGGATAGCTACCAGTAGATATGAACTGAGACACAACAAAACACCAAGGTCACAGGTGGATTTCTAGCAACGTGTTACTTAGCAGCAGAGATGCCAGCAAGGAGACTGTACTTCTCTTAATAATTCACAGATTCACTTAGAGGCAGAAAAAAAAGGCACCAAACTGCAGATAAAATTCCGGAGAAGCAAAGGACAAACTTTGTGCGAAGAATTGCCACCATCTTCCTTGCCAGATTCTACATGGGTAAAGCCTCGGAGCAGAGAATATCACTGAAAATCCTAATAGTTCCTTTGAGACAGACAGTGTTACCACTAAGAGAAACAGAATTTCTAAATACATCCGGTGCAAAAGAAATAGGTAACAGGGATTCAGTTTTTCTTCAGGATCTGTGCTATATAACGGCATTTCAGCTTTTAGATTTCGTTTGTAATACCTTTCACCAGTCTCTAATCAAAATGTAGCTTCAACCCTGAAAATCCTTCGCATTTTGAAATACCATTTGCTTGCTTCTGGTAAAAATGCCAGCAAATCCTGATGGCAACACTTAGAAAAATCAGGATTAACTATTCACCATGTGCAATCACTTTCTCTGAACAGATATTAGTTAATAAGCTTAATTTACTTTCACTGAAGAGGCTTGACAATTAATTAGTCTAAATAACTACACTGGAAATCCTCCCCACGACTACCCTTTAGAGTCAACTCCGCTGAATTTCCTCCTCGTGGACAATACTAAACAATACAACTGCTTCCAATTTACATTGATTATAAGTGCACTTCCAACAGACTTGCTGAATGCTGCCTGCCACATCTGCTGAGAACCAGTAACATTTGATCTGGACTTGCTTTTTAAAAAAATTAAACTTGAGGTTTGCAACTGAAGTTAATTTGTTGTTACACTAATCAAGCTGCAATTCACGTACTCAGAATGTAAACCCCCTCCTGCTCCAAGTGTTTTTCTTGGTAACCAACAACAGCTCCTTCCAGAACAGTGCAGTTGAAAACTGCCCTAAAATGTTCTTGTTGAAACTTAAAATTAGAAATGTTCCACAGATTAGAAATGTTCCACAGAAGTTCTTTAAGCATCTTCATCCTCATACTCAAGCATGACCCCCTTGAACTTTTATAAAGCAAGGCATGTTAAATCAATGAAAAGTACTTCTGCTAAAGCTGTTATACCACCTCACATTACTGTTCACAATATGCTATACTATATTGACAAATCTACTCCTCAAACACTAAGATGCACAGTAAATCAAACTTCTGAAAGTGTCAGTCACTGCTCACCTAATGTCCTATCAAAACCAGCTACCAATAAATTGATTTTTAAAAATGTGATTTAGTATTATGTTCTTTGATGCATTTTCTAGGCAATAGCAGAGAAGTGGACAAATGCTGAAGCAATCCAGCACACTCCTGTGCTGTTCTGACTGTTCCCATGTGAGGCAGTACTACACAACCACCCCTGCAGAACCCACAAGAATGACTGTTGTGTTCTGCTTTTGCACAGCCCCTATCACTGGCATATCTCAATAGTTCAAACAGGTTTTAACATGTGCCAGGATCTAACTGGAACAATGCTGAGGTGGCTGAAACTCCTCTGTCCCATACACTGAATGCATCTGTTCAGGCATTCAACCCCAGACCTTTTCTGTTTTGAAGAATATCCCGAATTTTCATCTGGCAGTTAAATTCAATTACTGACATAACTAATAGTCACAACTGAATGCTGCAAAATGAGTTTCATGTGTTTTCAACCTGTTTCTGCTTCTGACCCAAGAAATGAGCATGCCCCTCAACTGCCCATGTGAAATGCAACCCACACCCAAACTAAACTGACATTGCTCTTGATCTACTGTGACTAGCCAATAAAACAAGCTGCCAAAATCAAGACCTAAGTGTCAATTTATGAGAAAACTTCCTGCATTTATGATCTAATGCTCACAGTTTGTGTATAGTTGGCTCTGTGCTACCTGCCAGTAGGATCTGCTTGATTCTTACTAGCACAACTGCACTGAATGTCATGACAGCTAAATCTCAAGCTCACAAATCTACTACGATTTCTAGTCCTAAGCAGATCACTCCACTGGACATGCCCTGCAAAGATGTTTTAATCAAAAAGGTAGCAAAAACAGATAGTTCACCTGATCCCCTATTATACACTTCTAATCCTCTCTTTGGAGAGCAGCAAATCCTAAAAACTCCTACTGTCATCATAGTAGTACCTTGTTGGTAAAGGCCATGTCAACAGAACCTAATTTCCTTGTTAAATAACTTCTTACCATGTAAGAAGTCAGATCTTCATCTACCACTCTGCTTGCAGATCAACATGAATTGCTCTCATCCTTGTCAGTTCATGGGGATACCATTAAATGTACATGGTATTTACAAGATGACTCCTGAAGCAGACCTGAGCAGGTGCACGTCCTGGCTAGAACCTATAATGACCTTACTCAATAGTGTAAAAAACCTAAGAATTAATCCTATAAATAAGAATACAATTGTATGGCATACCAGGTACGTAACTTTGATTAAGAGAGGGATGTTCACCTTGTAAGGGGACACATGATGGAAGAAAATGGAAGTAAAGCTATATATAAAACACAAACACCTTTATGGTAACTGAAGTTTGGGCAAAAACCTATACAGTTGTAATGAGAGAGTTAGACATTAACTAACTCTAATATTAACATTAAAGCTAGAAAATAAAAAAGAAACTACCTTGTGTGTATGAAGCAACCATTTCACAACTACACCATAACAAAATCAAAATAAAAGCAAGGAAATCAGGTAAGAAAACAAAATGCTGAGGTTCAGGTTGGTGGCAAAGTATATTTCTGAAAATCTTTGCATAATAGTTAGCCAAAAGGCAGCTATTGTGCACCTGATGTGCCAATCTACTGTAAATGTAGCAGGTTCTAAGGACACAGTAAATGTTTACCTTTGCAGTTAAATCCGTGTTGAAATATTAAGTGCAGCTATGCTATATACATGTTCTTGAGAGTTCATAAAAACAGCCTACAGAAAATACACATTCATTCCATGTGAGCAGCACTGCATCTAAATTTCCTAAGTCATCTTTTGGAACTATATGTGCACATATTAATAAAATAACTGTGTCAGGTCTGTAATTCACAGCTTTCACCAGTGAAACAAGTGACAGATCTCTGGACAGTTGAGGTGCCCAGCATATGATACATGTGACTGCCTTTAACAGCAAAGCAAATTTAAAACTTTTGTCAGCTTTTGTCATTAATGATTAGCACTTCAGTAAAAACACTGAAGAAATGAAACTACAGTGCCAACACAAATCAAATCTCCTGTTACCAAAAATCCTTCTTCATCAGCAAGACGAATCTTGACGGAGATTAGCACACTGCATGTATTGAAGCTGAAATTTATTTCTTAAGACAGTCTGCAGAAAACAGCTCAAAAGAAAGAATATTTGCAGAAATTGTATCTATTAAGCATCTCAAAGACTTCTCTTTGTTTATTAATAATTATTGAAATCTAATTGCAAGTTTCTATTTAGGAATTTTGTTCTGATAGAGTAAAAACTCAAGAACAATCAATTAAATGCTCCATACTGGCTAATAATTCAAGTGCAGACCATGAAATCCTAGATATAAATTTACCCAGCAAGTCCTCAACCTCTTTATAAAAGGTTAATTCACACACTCAAACTTAACATGACCAGCTATTAGTCAACTCTGTACTGGTGCTTCCTCAGAACCAGCAAACCAGCAGGTATTGCTCTTGTATCCAAATAATAAGGGAGGACTCACTATCAAGAAAACAGATCTCTTGAAAGTAGACTACAGGACCAAGAAGCTGAACAGAAAGGAATCGGGGATAATGATGTCATCCTCATTTGTAACCTTATTCTACCACAGCTCAGTCTCTCAAAATCTGTCAGATGTAGAGACAGTAAGTGAAAAACTTCCTACAGATCTGATAAAGAAAAACAAAGACAAGTCTGGAACACTTGTTTAGAGAAGACAGGTTTAGAAAAGCAATAAAATAACACACATAACTAGACTGATACCTAACTCAAAATATAGAGAGGACACTTCACTATCAATCAGATACAAGAAAAATAAAAGGAAGGCTATTATGAATCCATAATCTGTAGAGTTAATTTAGCATTCTTCAGAACTACAATGAATTGGTATCTTAGAAGTGATAGAAGGTTATAACACTGAAGTGTCTCACATCAGATTACCTCATCTGTTACCACAGGCACTGAAACCAAAAGAATAAAAGAAAATCAGCCAATTCCTCACAAGATTTCTGTTTGGCAATAAACATTCTTGTCATTCACTCTAGGCTTTTAACCATACTCTGCTAGTTCTCAGTTGGTTTTAGACATCCTCCTGAAAGCTGCTTTACAATCTGGCATGCAACACTACATAAAGCAGTTGTAAAATATTGACATTAACATTGTATTTTGCATCTTGTTACGCTTGACAAAAACAAAAGACCAGATGGTTTGTACTTTCCAGTAAAAACAGATTAGCTATGCAATTTAAAAGATGTCCAAGACTAAGTTAACTAGAGAGTTTGAGCACATTTCTTTTATACAAAGACAGTGTACTAACTGAAATTAAAAGAGACATCAAACCAATAGGTAAACAGCACTTTATGGCAATTTATGGTTATTTACTGGCGTTTACTGCGCTGACGTTGCTGAAATTTTATCTGTTAAAACATCCTGTCAATGTTTATCAACTAGTTTTAAAAAATTAATATTGCTACAGTATTTTATACACTGTATGTAACAGTAATTTTGAGATTATTGTCCTGCAACTAGAAAAGAAACCTATTCTACTGATTTATGTCAGAAATAAAGTTGAGATTTTCACTGCTAACTCAAAACATACTACCTCAGGGATTCCATAACAGTTCATAAAATGTCTTTGTTTTTAAAAGGTATGGTCTGTGGTATGTATTTTCTACGAAGAAATAGAAGAACATATGTAGCATCAGATGTGTGCACTTTAAGAAACTCTGGAATGTGAAATCCACAAATCCAAATAAAGCAGGTGGTATAATTTGGGAGGGAGGGCTGAATTTAAGTTTAATTACATTACCAGGTTATCCTACCAGACTAATTCTCACTCACTGCATGACTTCAATGAAGCTCTCAGTCCTCATGCTGATTTCGATTTAGCTGAAGTGCTATTTGATGTGTTTCATCTGGAGTTTTATTCACTTCAAACTACACTTCATTTAACCAGGCTGCTGCTGTACTCATTTGCTTTTCTACTTTATTACTCACAAATTGGTGTTGCTTAGTTTAGATAAATTGTTAGACTAAGTTCATTTGATAAAGTTTTTATTTCATTAATAAATAAATAAGCCATAGAAAGAGATCATATCACAGGGAAAAAAGTGAGAAAACCATCAAAACACACTACACCACAGTACTACAGCAAATGTTACTCTAACAATATCTTCTAATAAATGCCAATAGACAGCTGGCTGTTTTAAGGCAGGACCATTCCCCTGCCTCCAGCCCCCCAAAAACTACAGCTCTTTCCAGCTGGGCATGCCTGCTAATACAGTGCATTTTTAAAACAGAGAGACAAAGAATGTGAGAGAGGCGGATTACATATGAGAATCCAAGAATGCACGAGAGAGAATGTAAGGGCAAGACCAGGAACACGAGACAGAGTGAGGGCAAGTGTGAAGCAGTGCACAAGGAAAAGCACAAGAAACCAAGCGCGAGTGAGCAAAGAGATGGAGCACAGAAACCACAAGCACATGCAGAAGAGCACAAGCACACTCATGAGAAAGCAGCAGCACTTGAAAACCATGAATTTGTCAGATGACAGATTTATTTAAAAATTCATCCCCAAAAATATCGTTTTTGATTTTACACAACTGAACACGGGGTTTACAATATAGTAAAGAAATTTAAGTTTGCCATTCAACAGTGATGTATTCATGCAGTTTGCTAACCAAGACTACTAACCAGAGCTGAGTGTTAGATGCCAGATAACGTAAGAAAAGGCTGTCAGTTGTAAAGTCCTGAAGTATTCTGATTAGTGGTGATTATAGGGTATCCTGGAAACTTTTTTTTTTAATTTAAGCAAAATGGTGCAACACAACAGCAACTAATTCAAAGCCATTAATACTTTTGTAAATTATTGATAGAAAATATGACAAAGTCAGTTAGGCTGCTACCACCTGGTGGTGTGCTGATAATGCTAAAACCCATTAACGTTTAACGTGGTATCACAGCTTGTGAAAGAAAAAAATAGTATATTCTTTACATGACATTAAGAACAATCATAGAAGTAAACCTTTTTTGTATAATCCATTAAGGTTTCACAAGCAGATCTACCTTACAAATTAGGTATTCAACTCAATGTTTGAAGCCAAAGTATTCTCCATTAACACGCTTTTTCATTATCTTGTCACTTTATGTAAATTTTTTTGCATGGATTTAGTCATACAGTAGTATTAGAGACAGTTACTACTCAAAATGAGGGATGAGGAAAACTAATACCTTGTCCAAAACATTGTCAAAATGGATTTTCCTGAAAATAGTTTTTATAAATGCAACCTAGCAATATAAACTATTACACATTTATGATCACAAGATCTGAACTGTAGAGATAAATTTAAATACTGATTTTGCATTGCATTTAAGGCAAAAAAAATTATATAGCACATTTCATATAAAGTACAGAATTGTTTTCAAAATAATAATATTTGTATTTAACACCTGAACTACTACAAACAGTTTAAATACCTCATTACAATGTTGAAACCCTTCCAATTGTAATGACAAACAAATAGAAGTGTAGTAGAAACACTGTGGGTTTGGGATGCTTGGGGAGTTTACCCCCCAATTCGTTGCTTTTTATTTAGTTGACTTTAAAAAAGAAAAGGCAGACCTATTCAGTTAAAACATCAAGCTTGCCATCAGTATGTAACTTCAACTTTCGTAGCAGCTCAAGAAAGAATGGCAACTGGCTCCAGAAACATGCAAGGTAGGTCTGGAACAAAGCCATTTACCACAGGGCTTCTGTATCCCAGAACACGCAGCGTTGGAAGGGACCCACAAGGATCATGGATGGTCCATGATCAGTGGCTGGCCCATACAGGGATTGGACCCGTGACCTTGGTGTCATTGGCAGCACGCTCCAGCTCTCTCAGCCAAACAAGGGTCTACAAAGTTCACTGACAGCTATCCTTACAGAGAAACCTATGAACAGTAACAGACGTAACAGCAGAATAGGACAGAGGACACACAGCACTTTAGGGATATGCACAAAGCTTGGCATTTTTAAATCCAATCCCTCATTAAAAATGCAAAAGTAATTGTCCACATGACTCAAACATACTGAACAGGCTTAATGCTCACCAATATTTGGGGAACTTGATCAGCTTGCCATAAAGAGCAGTACTGAATGAGGGGATAACTGGAACAGGGATGCAGTATAATCCTTTACTGTCCAAAGAAGTCAATGCTGCTTGAAAACCAAATATCTGGAACAAATTCAGTTGGTCAAATGGTATGTTATCACATGATCAGATTACTTTCAAGATATTTTATAACATATGTATACTTAGTAAATATTAAATATATTGTGCATTATTTTTAGATAAATCCTTTTCCCCAAACATAAATATAGCCAAAAAATCTACCTCAAATAATGCCCTAGAAATACATCTAAAAATATTTTCTTCACTCAAAAATGAGTCTGCTGAATTTAAAAGAATACTCATTTACAATTTTTCAATTCAAATACTTTATATCTTTTAAACCTGCAGATTACATACTGCCTTTCATACAAAGTAAAATCACTTTGAGTAATTATAACAACACTGGTATAAAGGAGTGGTATTTAAGGAAATTAGAAGCTGCTCTTCAAAGCTTTTTTTCTTAATAAGAGCCTGGCTAAAGAAAGATTAATCACAAGAATTCTTTATAATTTTTCCCCATTCAATATGGTAAACAAATGTTGTAGCTGTCTTTTAACATGCTGTACCACTATTAAAGCTAGCAAATAAACCCTTTAAAACCCAAAGCTGATATCCAAGTTTTGCTACTGAAACATTTTCTGAAGACAAAAAAAATCCTCTCAAACAGAAAAACATACAGATGACTTCCAGTACTGCAATTCCAATCACTTTAAATGTGGCAGAGGGTAAACATGACAGCCAGAAAACTAAAAGCTTGCCATGCAGTTCTGAAACACAGTTTCTTGTATGGAGATAATTAAGATTTAAATAATTAAATTCTTACTAAAATAAGAGTATCATGGAAGTGAATAGATAACTGAGTAATTGACTGAAATCAACAGTGGTAATATTTATATTTTAGTATCACCCAAAAGGTTTCAAAGATCCTAAGCACATCCTAAAAGGCTGGAAAGGCCTGCTTTAAAATTCCTCCTCAGATCAGATGTCAACTGAACCATCTCAGAAGAGTTTTCCATATCTTAAAGCTTCCCCTAGCTGCACAATAAGAGCTCCTCTAACATGATCCATTTTTAACCGAGAACATTCAGAGATCTGTCCTCTTCTAATGAAAAACAATTAAATTGTTTGTTAACAGTTTTTGATTGCATATCAAATATGATGGTTTTGCTCTATCAATACTACTAGTAGTGACGCTTTTTCCTCCTAACTTCCCATCAAGTTTGTAAGTGTATTATGCAGCAATCTACAAATCATAGGAGCATAATCTCAGATGAGGAAAAAAGTTTCTTTCTGAATAATTTTAATTCGATCTTGTGTCACAAGGACGATCTCGGGGCTTCAGTCTGCAGTTTCCTCATACAAAGTGCTCAGTATATATAACAAAACATTTAGTTCAAGTCAGAAGCAGCAATCCCAAACAACAGCGTTCTGCGAAAAATGTTTACTCTATGGCCTTTCAGATTAGCTGAAAATATTCTTACAGGAAACCTGCTAACCCTTAGGACTAACTAAATATATATGATCTTTTTCTCAGCACACATGTACCTCAAGCCCTCATTTACCTTCAGGTAGCAGTGTGAGTAACAGTAATGAAGCAGGTTGTCGGATGGCTGGCTGAGGCTGCTGACCACATGCACCAGCTGCTCAGCATACATCGGCACTGAGTGCTCCAGGTTCACCTTATCCACCAAAATTCGAACGGAAGGTAAAGGCCGCAGGGGCTGGAAACTTGCAGCATTTAAAAGTCCACTTAAGTTCTAGGGCAGGGATGAAAAAAATGATGTAATAATTATACCCCAGATGTATTGTTTATCATAGCTGTATGTTCTTACCTAAACACGCAAGAAAATCTACATGAAATAATCCATTTATAGATACCACGGCATTATTATTATACTATAAATCCTCAAATCTTTCCAAAACATTTTCTTTGAAGTCTAAAATAATCAACTTTTTATCTGGAACTGTCTTGCGGATGTCCAGGTGCTGGTGGTGCAGGGGCAGCCTCTGTGAGGGGACACAGCCTGCTCCAGCCTCACCACAGGGCACAGCTGAGCTCCTCAGCCAAGGTGGGGGCACCTCTGGGCAAACTGATTTAAGAACGGGCAAAAACGCCACACAGGCTGCAAAGACTCGGAGAATAAGTGAGAAACAGCAACATGAAAAGCAAAGTCAGAGAAGGAGGGGGAGCCAGCGGTGATCCAGGCACCAGAGCAGAGATTCTCTTGCAGCCCATGAAAGAGACAACACAAAAGCAGACACCCACACTGCAGCCCATGGAGCTCCCCATGCTGGAGCAGGTGGATATGCACTGAAGGGCACTGCAGCCTTGAGGAGAGCCCATGCTGGAGCAGATTGTCCCTCAAGGACTGCAGCCTGCCAGAAGGACTTGCACTGAGGCAGAACAGTGGGAGAATAAGGGAATGGCAGAGATCAGCTGTTACAGACTGACCCCCATCTTCTTAAGAAGTTAAGGGGTGGGAGGTAGAAGAGTCAGGGAATGAGGGAGTGAAACCGAATATGAGGGGAAAAGGGGGATAGGGGATTTATGTTGTTTGGATTCTTAGCAATAAGTGAAATTAATTGCCCCAAGTCAAGTTTGTTTTGCTCATACTGGTAATTGGTAAGTGATCTCCCCCTCTACCCTGACGTGTCCCATTCTCTCCCCCACTGCTCTGTTGAAGAGGGGGAGTGAAACAGCTGGGTAAGCATCTGGCAGCTGGCTGAGGTCAATCCAGTACAAGAATATGCAAAGTCAAAATATTTTGTCCTATAAAATCTTTGTTTACCTTTTTATCACTCCAAGCACTATCACCATAATAATCTCATGCTGATCTAGCGTTTACACTGTCAATTTTTATGTATTCACAGCCATGCTAGGTATCTTAGCAAAAGAAGATGCCATTCCATAAAAAAGAAATACCACAATTTTAGACACCCAAGTCTATTTCTCATAGTATCCATTAAAACAGAGTATTGCACCCAGCATAAGGTGGACGTGGGCATACCAGAACAAGTTTGCTGGGACCAAAGTGGTTATGGGGCTGAAGCACATGAGCTCTGTTTTAGGAGAAACAGAGGCAACTGATGCTGACACAAAGAACTGAATCATTATCTGTGCATACCTACCTTCTCACCCATGATTATAGGCAGCAAGTGGTCTAGCAAATTGAATTCTGCCACAGGGATTATAATTGTACATTTAAGAATGGTGAACGTTGTAAGTCTAGTGGGAATGTACTCCTCCAGTGATGCTACTTCTTCTGAGCTTGGCACAGTTCTACTTCCATCCATAACATCTACAATAAATGAAGATCGCATGTTTCACTAAAATATATAACATGTGCCCTACAGCTGATGTTTCAGAAATGACTAGAGACTAGCAAAAAAATGCAAAGGTCCCCCCTGCCCCTTCACAGTTAATATTATTCCACACTGCTTCTACCTAAGGTTAAATGAAACACTAACTGGATTTTCCTTACTTGAAATCTGTATTGCTCTCATCTTAACAGTCTATCATAACTTGTTTCCATACATTTTCATCCCATTTTAAATCAGTAAATACCAGTAAGAATACTTCCTTCTCTAAGACTCCAAAATTAAGCTAGATTAGGCAATAAGGTAAGCTATTCTTACTCAACATGAGGCTTATGATTAAAACAAATGGCTTTCAAAGTGTCTGAAATCATCTCAGAAATACATCCAACACTGATGGGGATACTGTGATTAATTTACCTTTATTGTACATTTTGCTCTTTGGACTCATATAAACTATTTGAAAGCTGCACCTTCAAAAGCACTAAATGTAGTCTGGTTTAATTCTGTATACTTGTTTATATGCAATAGGAGCAAACCTGGCTTAGTTTTGCTGTATGGTTCATACTCATGTTCCAGAGCACAAACTATCATTTTCATGATCCGGTGTACTGCGCTGCTATCCAGTCGAAGATTGAGTGGACCCACAATGAGGCTTTTTGTCGACATCTCCTGAACATTTCCAAAGTCTTCACTCTTTACTGAAGAAAGGTCTTGCTGATTCCCAGAAACTACAACAAGTTTTATAAAAAGTTTCATAAAAAGTTTCATAAAACAATTGGACATAATAACACATTTTATCAGCAACTTCTGTTTCAAATCTTGTGATCAAAGACTTAATAAATATACAGGAAATATAACAACACAAATATAACACACAAGTATACAACTGGTTTAACAGGTTTTAATAAAATTATTCCTGGTAAATGCAGAGCAAACAGGGCAAATTTCTGCCTTGCCTCCAGGCAGAGTACAACTTAGGAACGCCTCCATGAACTTAGGAACGCCTCCACAAACTTTGTATTTCTCAAATTTGGGACTCTTTGGAGATGTCTAAACTTCAATGGCAGCTTAACCCCATACGTCAATGACAGCCATGGTGTTCAAACATTTCTACAGCTTGTCACAAAGATATCCGTCCCCAGTAATCAAGGAAAAGGTGTGCTGCAAATGTTGGAGTCCAGGGCATGTAGAAAACCCCTCAAACTGCCCTGGGGGGTCCGAAACCCTGGCTAGGACCCCAGAAAAGCATTGACTTTGACCTTAGTCCATGAGAAAAACTTCTAACACTCATAGATGAATTGAAAACAAAGAAGATTTGAAATAAATAGCAGTTCAGTTTGTCACAGGGGGAAAATTTGTAGTTTGGGGTTTTTAGTATGGAAGTAGATGAGAACAGGATGGAGAATTTTGGGCGGTGTTTTATGTTCTTTTTCTACTCCATCTTCTGCTGTGACGGTGGCACAGAGACTTTGGTAGAATGGATTTGATGTAGAAATTGTGTGTCTAGAATAGATAGTAGTTATTGGTACAAAACTGTAAATATAGTATGCTTTAAGAGTTAATTGGGTTAGAAACCTTTAAAAATGACCTTGGATCCTCTGTCCGTGTTCCTGTAGCTGCATTTCTTTAGCATGCTAAGTCTGCTGTAAGGCCTTGAGATAAGAATTAGAATAAACACCTTTGAAGACCGAATCTACAGGTTCTGCTCATCTTTTAAACCCTGGTACAGGACTTTGAGAGGAAAAAACCTCTAATTAGGGGATTAACAGGGTAGAAATTCCATCATGCAAAGACATGACAGATCTGGGCCCTTGAAAGGTTAGCTGCCATGACAAGGCTAGAAAAACCAGACTGACAGTAACTAAGATAAACCCTTCCTTGCATTCACATTTATCACCATTCACTGATGTACAGGCAGGAAAAAAGAAAAATTCTTTAATCATTATGGCTCAGACATTATGTTTAAGAGCCAATAGAGATAAAAGAGTAGTTTAGTGAAGCAGGATAATAAGGTATACCAAAATCAATGTATACAGGCTACTCATCTGCTACCGAACAACATGACTATTTCTCTCAACATACTTCATGGAAATTCTTCAGTTAAACCATGCAGACTTCAGAAGCTCATGTTTTCCTGTCATATATGACTTGTAAAAATATAGCTCTATCCCTCTAACATATTTAGCTTGCAGAACTTCACTGATTTTTTTCCCAAGATCATAACTTTGATAGAGTCTTCATTGCTTTGACACAAGCACTAAGCAGTAAATATCTTGCTGACCATCATATAAATGAACAGTCTAAGCATCAAGACTAAATGAATTCTGAGACTACAGAAGGGAAATGGAACTGGTGAAGAGCTTGGAGGATAATAATTCTGAGGAACAACTGAGGGTGCTAGGGTTGTTCAGCCTGGAAAAAAGGAGCTGAGGGAAGACCTTATGGCTCATTACATCTACCTGGAAGGAGGGTGTAGCAAGGGTAGGAGATCATTCTCTTCACCCAGGTAAGAAGCTACAGGATGAGAGGCCTTAAGTTGTACCAGGGGAGGTTTAGACTGGATATTAGGAGAAATTTCTTCACTAAAATTGGCTACAGGAACTGGCACAACCTGTCAAGGGAAGCACTGTAATGCAATCCCTGGAAGTGTTCAAAAAATGTATGAATATGGCACTTGGGGACACAGTTTAGTGGTGAACATGGCAGTGCTGGGTTTAACAGTTGGACTCAATGACCTAAAGAGTTCTTTTCCAACTTTATCAATTCTGTGATTTCTGGTTGTCCAGGAGGAACCCAGTCATTTACCCTTTTGTCTCTCCTTTACTGTACTCTTAAACCGCACTCATTCAAAACAGTCTTTATATTGAGGGAAGTTGAGCTAGGTGGAAAAGGAAGCAAAGATAGGCATTTTTTCCTTAATGTTTAAATCATACTCCATAAAACACTGGAAGAAAAAGGCTCTCAAATAAACTGAGACTATGCTGAATTTGATGCACAGCTGGCCTAATGTTCTGCAGGCCTTTACAGGCTTATACACTCAGCTGAAGAATTAACTTTATCCTTAAAAGCCTAACAGAAATTGATGGTGAGAGCATTTATAGCCTCTGCTTCCCTTGGTTTGTTGTTTTTCTGAGAAGAAAAAGAACAATAAAAGAAAGATAAAAGGACAGAGGGCTACTACCTTATAAAACCTACTCAAATCTTCAGCTGGAACTGAGTTACAATCTTTTGAATGAATCCTGAAAAAGATTTTTTTAAAACCCAGCATACAGACTTCTGCATTTATTTTATAGGCAGTTAACATACATACTTTTATTCTTCCAATTCTACACAGTATTCAGTTCAGATGAACACTACCAAAAAGTGTAAAAAAACCATACCACACATAAAGAATATTAAGGGCAAAAATAATAAGGCCAGAAAGAATAACAGCCGGCCTTTTCAAAGAGGAAAAATCAGACTTACTTGTATACCTTGTATGTATATGAATAATATATCTAAGTGACCGAATTTATACAAACCACTTTCTGGAACAGTTCCAGTTAATTCCCCTTAAGTGCAAAGAGAATGGGGTAGAAAACCTGTTGGTTCTACAGAAGCAGGTGATCACAGATGACTTGAAACTTCACAGATGCATAAAGAAAACCAATTTTCAACCACTGAGTTTTCAAGCTCTCTGTAAATCACATGTCTAATTCTAACCAACCAAAAATATCAAAATGAGTGCTGCATAATAAACCTGCCAGCAGAGTAGAGAGGTACACATTACAAACAAAAGGTAACTTCAACAGCACACCCTGCTACGTCTGTAGGTCATGAAAATCAGTGATCAGGGAACTGACAGGTTACATAATGTTTCAGAGAAATTGTTCTGTACTGGAATACAAAGCAAAAAAACAGAAAAATAAAGGAAGGAGAAGACAGACAAAATGTCAAAATAAGACTACTGTGCATGACTATCTTGCTTTCATTCAAAACACTGAAATTGATTAATGCACTTCTGTAAGTGACAGATGAAACTCCTGAGGGTTAATGTTATCCAGGAGGCACTTGTGGTTTAATCAGTAATCCTATGCTTCAGGAAAGGTTAAAGGTGCAAAGAATGTGTCAAACCAAAATTGCCTTGACAGATAAAAATCTTAGAATCACAGTAACTGCCTCCTATAACTTGGGTTCATTTTTTAATGGTATGTGGTGTGCAGTAATTGTAACTAAAAAAAGTTATACCAAAATAAGAAATAGTAAAATGCAAACTTCCATACAACCAATACATTAAAAATGCAACAGATTTATATTGTTTTCAAAATCTTAAGGTACTTATACCTTCATCTTAAATAAATATTTTACACCTATTTGTTTATATTTTATTTAACAACTGTACATTTAACCCACAATATGGAAAAATTAGCTAAAAAATAACTAGCAGAAAGCATCACATTTGCTTGTCTGAGGAACAAAACCATTTGAAAATTTAAGATTTTAACTTCTTGACTCTAGAGAAACAACAACAATTTAAAAAATTTTAAAATTAATTATTCCATTGTTTTACGTAGCCAGGTTGATGAAATTAAAGGAGTAATACGGAAATAAAAGCACACAGTAAGATTTGACAGGAAGCCAACTACATTTTGTGAGGTGTTTTCCTAGAGACTGATGGAGAAAATAGAAGTCAAGGCTTTGAGAAAGCATCCTGGAAAAAAAAAGAGAAGCTAAGGAGGGAAAAATGTAGTCAGGAAATACAATAGCCTGGCACTGAGGAAAAGAAAAAAGTGTTTCTGAGTTCAGTAATTTCTGAAAAGGATTAGTTAAAAGTCAGGAAGAGGTATGATCATAGCATTCCCCATGCATTCAGAAAAACAAGACTAAATACTCCACAAAATCAATTTCTCTTCATAAAGTACATAGTCTGTGAATATTTAAATTTCTATACTAAGACTCAAAAAGGAGATAAGGCTTACCCCAGATTTTCAACTTCTCTACACAGGAGTTCAATGTGCAATTAAACATTTGTATTGTTATTAAAACCAGAAGTAGTCTGCGGTAGAAGTCTGACTTTATTGTACATTTTCAGCGCTTCACACCACACTCATGGTAGAGGAAAGCCTCAGAGTCAGGAAGGAGCTGTTAAATTTCCTGGTGTATGCCTCTGCTGTTGAGGGCAATAGCATCGTTTACTTATTTTTGTAAATGTTTCATGATCCATCTCTAAGGAAACTGGAAGTTTCTTCCCTACTTCGTTCAGACTTATTGTCCAGAAAACAAAGCTGAACATTAGGAGTTGTGATTTCTCTTACATAGAAAAAGAAATGCAAAAAACCCCATATAAGTTGGACTATGAGGCAAGGACAGATATATGTTCAGTCAGAAAATCGTAAAAAGTTCCCAACAGATATCCAGAGAAATGGTATTTACAATAATAAATATACAGATGGGGAAGAAAATAATATTAATTTGACAATAAAACTGCAGAACAGCAGGTGTAGATGACAGCGTTCTGAGGAGTGAGGGGGAAATTATACCACAATTAGTGATAAGAATATCTGAGTAAAAATATAAACATATTACTTGCTGATAGATTAACTCCTTTGTCCCAGCTTTTGTGATACTCACAAAATTGGATATACTTAACTTCATTAAATCTACTTCTCAGAAAAGAATTGATAGGAATCACAAAAAACTCTTTCGAATTAGCCAATATCTATGCGGACATGGTTTAGGCCAATATTTGCTCAGCAAACTGTTTAGATACATATATTAAAGACAGTTCTTCGCACTATCTTGCATCCTTGGATTTTTCTTAGAATAGATAGAAGAAAAACAACACTCCTTTTCATCTTCTGTGCCATATGATCAATCTCATTCTTCAACCAGGGTTTCTCAAGATATTTTTTTATATGCAAAGTCAATAGTAACAACTTTAAAAAAAAAAGACATCATACTTTATGAACTCCACCACTGCTCCAAGAGAATTACTTTCAGTTTAGCAACTGGCTATAAAAATCATTAGGATTACTTATGCAGGGAAAGAAGAATAAAAAAGGAAGAATACCAACAATCAACAGCTAACCAAAACAACTAACCTCGGAGAGAAACCAATGAAGATGAAAGCATTTTAATGATGATCTTGATGGTAAATCTAAGGTAAGTTAGAGGACAGGTGGTCAAGGACCATCTGGGCACGAAGTCTTTGTTTCTATTATTTATCAGGATAAACAAAGAAAAAAAAAAGGTACCTTTGCCATTGGTGCTTTCCATTGTGTACAAGTAATCCATGTAGAAAGCCCCAAACCTCTGCATTCCAGCTATCTCTGTGTATGTCTCCTACCAACAAAGCAAAGCAAACAGAAAATGTTGTATAAGGAAAGAATCTTGAGATTACCAACTGATAGATTGGTATTAGATTGGTATTCATGTTTGGATTTGTGCATCAACACAGGGAAATGTTTATCAAAGCAAAGGACAGAGGTTATCACAAAGAATTCACCTCTCTGATAGGTAATGTAACTTCCATTTGAGGCCACACAAATGCACATCCGTAATTCCTGTGGACATGCTGACCAATTCATCAATAACATCTAGTCAATTAGTACCTTCAATGAAGAAAATATTCTTCATTTAACGTCTTGCATGCAACACATCAACCTAACTAAACATGCTGAAAACTTCAGCTCATTCAATGTGGCTTTGCTATTCAAGGAATATTGAGTTTTTATCTTTCAACAGTAGGAAACTTACCAAGACTTTATGCCAACATTGGCATTTATACGTAATATAATACATCACACAGCAAATTTGCTTCCTCTCTTGCCAAAAAAATGGGCAAATTGTAAAAGCATCAAAGGCAGACAAAGGATAGAGTAAACCTTAAAACCCACTATGGGAAAAGTTTGAATATAAGTACTTGTGATGTTACTAATTTCATTTTTTCATGTGATTATTCAGGGTTACATTTCATCAGTAGTACTAAAAAGGTGAAAATAATAAAATTTAAATTAAAAGGAAATCATATATAATCCAAAATTGTAAATGGCTTACCTTTACAATAAACAACACAGACCTCCACCTATGAACACACCTGGAAAGGATCACCTTGGTCATTGCAACCAACCTTTAATAATGGCAGACAGCCATGGAATAAGGTGTTACTGCAGCGTTTTCAACAGAGATTAGAGGTGACTGAAAATTTGCCTCCACAAGAGGCAGAATTAGCAAAATTTTCTCCAAATACAGAATGCAAACAATAAAATTACTACTGCCCAAATCTGACAGCACTTCTTAGTTTGAAGACCACAGACTACTGACTGTTTGGGTTTAAAATACATGTTGGTAAAGCTTGACTTTTGCTAGTATTCTCTCATCTGTCTCTTTTCCTCTTAAAATGTTCTGTGGTTACTGCTTTTGGAAACTATGACATCAATTCAGTTTTTGGGGCAGGAGGGGAGTTTGAGGTTTCTTTTGGACATGTTTTTCAGTTTGGCTCTTTTTTTTGGCTCGGTTTTTGTGGGTGTCTTTTTTTTTAATGCAGACTTACTTTTTTTTTTTGGCCAGCTGCAAAGTAAGACTCAGTTAAATGTGGAAAAGTAAAGAGAATTCAGGCCTCTAATGGTACACAGATCTAAATAATTATAAGAAATCAATTAGAGAGCATTGGAAATGTTTTAATAAGAAAAATGTAATTCTCTGACCTTATGATGAGCTGCATCCAATATAAACTCTGCACGAATATTATTATTTTCTGGACTTCTGTAATCAAATAGTGAATTGGTAAGGTATGTCATTCCTTTCACGCTCAAATTTTCTCCACAATTAAAGAAGCATGCCTCCTTCATGAGGCAGTTGAAAGTGAGGCGGGGGAAGAAAAAAAATACAGTCAAGTTAACAGAGCAGTTTCAATTCTATCATAACACAAATATGACACACACAGAGTAGCAACCCTCAAGAGTGTATTTCATTATGAATGAAGATGAAACAATGAAATTAATTTCATTTGTATAACACAAGCTCCCGTCCACTCCTTCCCATTTTCAAATCAATAAAAACCATAAAAACCAATGAATATTATACAACTCATGACAGAGAACATATTAGTTGCATTTTAACAGCAAATAACCTCAGATCATCATCACTCCAATTCTTGCCCCAATCCTCTTCAGTACACAAACTTGTCACTGCATACTCCATTTCTGGCTGCCCAATCCTTTCAGATGCTGTATCCATCCTCTTCAAGGCAATCAGTTATTTCCACATTCCTCATTGCTATGTTATCATTCTTTATTCATCTATATTTTAACATGACTTCTCCCAGACTTCTATCCTTCTGAAATCAATACAACTTTCCTAATAAGAGTTATTAATACAAAAAAAGTTGTATAGGAGATTTATTTTTTCCAGCTACCTATCCTCAATCACAGGCAGAGCCAGAACCTTTATGAAAGGACCAATTCCACAACTACAGCAGTACACAGACAACAGGTAAGTAATATCATCCATCAGCACTGTCATAAAGCAGATACTTTCCTAAATTCCTGGACTAGAGAGTGGCTGAAAATGAGTAAGAATAAAACTCCAAATGTCTCTTATTAACTAACCTAAAGGAAATTATCTCTGTTGGTCAGAGCATGATGCTAATAATGGACAGTTGTGGGTTCAATCCCTGTATGGGCTATTCACCTACGGGTTGGACTTGATGGTCTTTCTGGGTCCACTCCAACAGAGACTATTATATGATTCTGTGAAATTCTCTTGCTCACCCACTCACCTCAGTCTAAAAAAAACCTCACTTCGCTCAAGATTTTATGCCAGTCATTCTGATTTTTCAGCCTTCTCTTGTGTTTCACAGTTTTCATAGTTTAGGTTGTTTCTCACACACGGGTGTTATAAATAGAAGTAACATTTTCCTTAGCTTAGGAAGTTTACATTCTTTGTATTAGAGATATGGACAGATAATGGACAGTTGTCCTGACCAATGGGATGGGGAGAGGTGCCAACCTCCTCCCCAGTCCCTGGCCATTGTAGAAATACTATATAAAGTGAAGTCAAATTTTTTAATAAACAGTTCATGCCTTCTTACCAAGGTGAGTGTGTGTGTGCATCTGGGTGTCAAACAGCGACACCTGACAATGTCAGTTGCCACAGACAAGGTGGCTGTCCACCCTCACATCCCCAACCACATCTCCCTTGTCCTTAACAAGGCCAGAACAACATTTTTACAATCGGCTCATCCTTGCCTCTCCTTCTGGAAAAGCCTGTGTGTATCCATTGCAGCACATCAGTCATGTAGTGTGTCCCCCTGCATCCCCCCTAAAATCCCAACAATGTCATACTCAGCAGTCGTGTAAGGATATTTTATTGTTTTCTGCTCTGCACACATATGCACCTGAGATGGATGCCAATCCATGATGCTCTCACAGTGGGAAGATAAGAAGGTGTCCCATCATATCTATCATAATACAGTATATGATTTCCCAGATTAGGAGATATTTCACATAAATACAGGCACTTGGTATTTTCTTTCATATTCTTAATTTTTCTCTTTAAAATACTTTCCAAGACTTCACAGATCACTAAGATCGAGTTAACAGGTCTCTTCTTGGCTGTATTATTTGTTTTTATTTAAACATAGATAATAGTTGCTGTTCTCCAATACTTTAGGGCAACAAAGACAACACTGGGTAATTACACAAAAAGATAAAAAAGTCTTATGTTCTGCCTCTTCTCAATCTGAGATATTTGTCTTTTCAACTCTAAGGAATGGACACTGAGCTCTATATCACAGTAACATCCAAAAATCACAATTGGTAACAGCAGTCTTTTCAATTTTGGCAATCCGATATTTTAATAAAGGATAACAGAACTGCTTATTCGGCAAATCAACTGATATTTCAACATACTCACTTCATCACTCCTATTCATATTCTCTTCAAAATCTTTAATTCCCATAATTCCTTTAAGGCACATAGCTTGGCAACCAACAAAACCAATCTGGCAATCAAAAAAAAGTTCACCTTTCATAAGGACCTAATGAGGAAAAATAAAAAAAAGTGATACACTTTTAAACCTTCTACTCCACAAAAAATATAGAAGATAGATAAAAACTAAGCAAAAATACACTTAGTTTATATATTTAGAGTTTTAATAAACAGCAATCATACAGGACTCTTGAAAGAAAGGGATTTACTATAGTGTTCAACCACTACAGCACAGAAGTTTAGAATGTTAATATCTACACGATTATTACAATATACACATCCAATATGACAGAATATGAACGACCAGCAATTAAGTAATTAAAAATATTTTACTGGCAAATATTTGGTACATTACTTAAAATGTAGCAAAAAAACTTCGTCAATGTAGAAGTACCTCAACTGTTGTTCCCTCTTGTTCCCAGCATATAACTTCTTTGGATTTTACTTTCTGAGGGCTGTAATAACTACTTTCAGCTTGCATTTCAGTGAGCTGCAGAACAATATGATAAATACCTTATAAAAGTCAATATTAGTATTAAACAACAGTATGGTCATTAATACACAGGACTGATAAAGAAAAGTAAACTATGGGCAAAAAATACATTAACTGTCAGGAAACAGGTGAAATTAAACAGCTGTAGCACATTATCCATATCAGAATGTCTCATATTCAACTTCTGTTTCAAATATGCTATAACAGAATGTTTAAAATCCACTATAGTATTTTCAGTTTGCTTATCTAAAGTGAAACTGTGTGAAAAGATGAAACAGATACACAGCTGCATTATTAGTATCAAATGAGCTTATAAACTGCTGTAAAAATTCATTTATACTTTCTTTATTCTTCCCAGAAAATAATTAAACATCATGATAATATTACAGACACATTCTGGTTACAACCATACATATTTTTGTTTCATGTCATGGCAATTAAGAGCAACATGCATTTAAATTTCTTGAATGATTTTGATATAAAAATTCAAAATGGGAAAACATACACAGGTTAAAAAGCACATAATCTATAGCTAAGAAAAACTAGAAAGGAGGCATACTATATTTAATATATTACACTTGGCATGAAGAAACACAAGTTAGTTTATGGTGAGCAGCTTAAATACTTCAAAATCTAATTTTTATAAACTAATATCTGCACACTCTCTTTGTCTTCAAGACTGGATACACATGTATGCTGTTTCAATTTACAATTCCGTAATCTGTATGTCCAAGAAAATTGGATGAAAAAAATCACTGATCATCCTTCACCTGTGTGCAATTATTGAAGAGGAAAAGCAATTAATTGATTAAAAGAACTCACAAATTAGAAGAATAATTTTCACCATTATTAGAAAATGGTACATTTAATTTGGCATGATTTTTAGCTGGAATGATATCAAATGTTCAAAATGTTAATGCAGAAACTTGACCTTATTTTTTAACCAAAATATGAACCACAAATTAATTCCATACACTCTTTGCGTACAAGCAGAACAATGAATTCTGTTTTCTTCCTGTCACCATATTAGCATCATACATCACTTCACATTTAAAATTTCTAGACTGCAAAATGTTACATTTTGAGTACTTTTTAATCACTTCCTAATATAAAATGCGCGAACTTGCAAATGAAGCATTAGAAAAACCCTCTCTAGCAAAACACATGTTCAAAAAAGAAGTTCATATTATTTTTAATGAGTTTTCTTGCCTGAGGAACAAGAGCACAAAATTACTACTGTATGACATAGTGTAAAAAAAGATGCAGAGCCATGATAAATGAGAAATTTGAGCTTTGGTGGCTTGTTCATGTTTCAAGTGGTGTCCCAGGGATATAATTAATGGAGGGGGAAAAAAATCATATTATTGATTTTTAGCCTCTTTTAATGAGGGCTGAAGCAGACTGACACAAAAGAACATGATTGAATGCTTGAATGCTGTTGATATCCTCAAATTTTGCAACCAAATTTTATAGGAGGCTGAAGGCTTAAAACATCAACATCCCCACAGAATATGTACCACTGCCAAAGTCATTCGTCTCACCCTTTCTGACAGTTGCTGAGCAGCTAAATGCCTTTCTACACTACCAAAAATAGCTAAATTGGGCATAAAGCCCCATAAAACACTCAAGTCAAACAGGCAAGAAAGGGACAGGGAGCTCCTGATGGTATTGGGAATAATCTGGCACATCATTTTTGTACAAGTTACAAAAGTCTTGCAGTTCATCTGAAAGGCTCAAAGTCATAAAAATCACTAAATTACTCTGTGGCAAAGCTCTGACACTGATTTAATACATACTTAATTGTAAAGCCAAGAGTCACTTTGTGTAGTTATGCACATAGAAACGCTTGCAAATAGTTTGACACATTACAAGTATTCTGCTAACTCAATACCTTAATTTCTAACTTCTGCCAGTACATCTCAATATCTTAATCAAACTCTCCATATTCCCTTCTGCATATTAGAGAGAAGACCAGCAACAATTTTCAGCTTTACTTAGAGCTAATACTTAAATCCTTCTCTACATACACAGTTTATGGCTCAGCCTATAGGTACTATTTATCGTTTTTTCCTTCAATACAGTTTCAACCTATGGAAAATTAACTCAACATTATCAAGTTAAATTTGCATTTTCACATACAGTAGTCTAAAAAACGAGTAGTCTTCAAAAAATCCTCCAATCCTAGCTCTAAACTAAAGGGGTTTTTATAAAAAATGTGGATTTGTATAAACATTAGATGGATAGAATACTGCAATGAACACTCACACAAAGCCTTCAGGCTTTTTTTCCCATCAAAAAAACATTAATCTAAGTAAATTAAGTGATTTCCTTCGAACATTCTAAAGTTCACACTCAAATTCTAGCTCAAATAACAAAACTGACTCACATTGCCACTATCAGTCCAGTATGATGGAAGAGGAATTTCCAGCACTCACATTTCTTGTTATTCATTAATACTGTGCCCATAATACCAAGAATATTTGTCTTGAATCAAATAGTATATGAATACCCAGAAAATCTTCATGCACTTCCTCAACAAGTCAAATGAATCCTTTAAGACACAAAGAAATATTTACCTTAAAAGTCACTGTTGCCTTTGTACAGTAAAACCCAACTGAAATAATAGGATCCTTGAGGGACTGAGACTTCTGCTGTTCTGCTGTTCCATCACCAATTCCACCAGAATCATTCTCTTCATCATCATAACTCACAATAGCAGGAAAAAAAGACCAAGCCCAAGAAACCCATCCTTGTTGCTGGTCATCATCTTGATGCAAATAAGGATCTTGACTAATGTACTCTGTAGGATATTGCATTACTGAGCTTGCTTCATCTTCTGTGCCTTTTAAAACAAAAACCAAATTAAATTTCAGATAAACCATACTTAAAAATTTATTTAAGTAACTCAAATTTATGGTATGTGAAATTTATCTTGGACAGTTATTTCACACAGCATTCACTTATACTTGGCTTATAATCATAGAAAGCACAAATTTTAAACTACTGAATATGCATTTTCAAACACTTGATTCATTAACATTTTCCCCAAAAAACTATTAAGAGTCTTTGCCACAGTTTACATGCATCTGCAGTGAGACCAGAATTTGCCATCTATACCACAAGCTTTCAAGACTGCTTCCATTAAGGACCTTCTAAAGCTGTAAAATCAAACTTTACTAAATAATGATACTATGGTCTTGTAGTTTCCAATTTTAAAATTAAAAGTACTTGAGTTGCAACAGTCTAATGCAAAAAGTGTAAGTACAGATACAAAACTAAAGGTTGCAGACCTCCTTTGTTTAAAACTAAGCTTTTCAAACATTTAAAGATACAAGTTCATCTATGGTCAAAAAAGCTGGTATCCATCTGTGAGTCAAAAGTCAAAATGTTGGTCGTCTGTGAAAATCATTAGAGATAACACACAGAGCAAAGCAAGAACTTCCCCAAAGATTCAAGTTTGACTCATGATCCAAACAGGTAGGTAATACACTGCACAAAGAGCACGAATAGCTTTCATCTGGTTTCATCACCACTCTTATGGGACTCACAAGGGCTATTAAATACTTCAGAATTACTGTAGGTAGTACAGGATGCAATACTGTTCCTGAAGGTGAACATTGTGTTTAATAAATCATTTAATTGAGAACAGAAATGAATCATTTAACTAAGAACAGAAATAGGCATATTCTTTTTACCTGTTTTGAAACTCATAGATTCCATTCTTACAAGTTTTAGACCTTTTACTCTTTAGTCTAATTAGTCTTTAGCCTTTTACTCTATTTATACTTGCATAACAGAAGAAAGAGGAATCAAAAACACTCATGAGAATTCTCTGCATATGCTTAAGAGGCAAGGGCATCTCCTCCCACAAAGGCAGTGCAAGCTTCCTTTCTGCTCTCTTCACAGAAGTCTCAAAGACCAGATTTAAATCCAGAAGCAATTCTTGAAATATGGCAAACACAGAAGAGATGCCCATAAAATCTTGGAAAAAGCCAAGAGGAAGAACTGTCAGCTACAGAAGGAAAAAAAACCGATACGGAGTGTGACTCAAGTAGTTGAGTATAGACTGCTGCTGGCAAGCACAAAAGAAATGGTGGAAGGTCTGGCAAAAACTGAAAATAAGGTGTTGTAGAATCTGGGTCATGTATAACATTTAGTCTACCTGGTCATAAAATTCAGCTATCATTTAGCATACCCCTTTTTCAAGTACACAGGGAAAACAGTAAGATATGCCAAGTAATTGTTTGGATTATAATATTTTTTTAATATTTTGGAAAACATTAAAATAAGCACCATTTTACCCTAGCTCCTCTATCTATATACTGTGAGACAGAAAATAGGAAGATATATCTGTTTTCTATCACTAAACTAAAACTACTACAGCCACTATAAAATGACCAAACTTCAGAAGAAATGTATATCAGCCTGATAAACAACACACAACATCCTCTAAACACTACAAACATAAATACAATGTAAATTCCTTTATAACAAGGAATATATGAAGGGGAGTATGTACGTGGGAAACAAAGTCTCTTTGCTTTGAGCCAACTACACTAACCACTTCATCGCCTGTAAACATATATGATAGTGAAACAGTGACAAAATACACACATGAGTTTGTTAGAGGACAAAATGCTACCCTGCATCAGGTTTCTAAAGCCATTTTTTTCTAGCCATTCATAGTGAGCTCACATTGGAACAGTCTTGCTTCATAATGCAGGGCAGTAATTCCAGTTAAGAAATACTTACATATATTCCAGTCAAGAAAATTTTATATATATGACAAGACTGCAGTGTGACTGCATCTCACTGCTTGCATGCTCAAATCAAGTTTGACCTTAGGAAATTTACTTTCTTTTAAAGGATTTGAAATATTCTTCTGTAATAGAAATCTGGAAACTGGTATCTCTCAACATAAATCTGGAATTAACCAGTGGATTTAACCCATGGTATTTATTTATTTATTTGTCTGTATTCATTTTCAGCCAGGTATGGGATCCAGCCTAGCCTGTGGCTACACGAATACAAGTGCTGGCACCAGAGGAAGAAGGAAGGAATGTATCTCTGCTGGCAATAGCATGAATTTTCATCTCATTGGATCAGCCATGAGACTGTATGAGTGAAACTTAGTGAACTTCAAGGGCAGAGATGTAGATGTTCATTCTTGTGTCACTAAATAATGTAGACATTTAAATTCATTTTAATTCAAATGAATTAAAATTCATTTTCTTATTCACAATTTGTCTGCTATAAAACAAAGAAGCTACTACAAACTCGCAACTAAGACACTGGAAACAAGCTTAAATGGCATGAGCATTTTAGCCTTTGTGTGGCAAAATATTTTGCAGTAAAGATATAAATGGGCTTCCAAAACTGCCTCCACATCTCTGCCTTGGCCATCCAACAATTGCCATCTGTCTATTGTTCTGAAGGAGATATTTCTGTCGAATACATATGATACATAATTAAGTACAATGATAAAGTTAGAGCACAGCTTAGTTGAACAAAAGCTGTGTAGAAAATTACAGGTTTCTTTTGCAATCTTAGTTTAATCACTGACCATTCTGAAAAATCTTGTGTATAACAGTGTGAAGTTACATTATATTATTTCTTTTTAGATGGATGTTTTGTGAAAAGCTAGGAAGTCATATTCACCGTTGTTCAAAAGAATGCAAATGGGACTGACCAACAGCAACTGCAATTCAACCTTCCAGAAGACGTACATTAAAAATAGGGATGACAAGATGGACCGCCAAAGATTTTACACATATTTGGATGTAAGAATCTCAAATTTAATTCTAGATGCAAAAAAGACTGAGTACTTGCAGGCAGATGCCTTTTAACATTAATCTTTGCTTAAACTATTATTATCATCACCCATTTCCCACCTTAACCAAAAGAAGCCAAGTAAAACCCACATAGCTCTGCTGACTTCTGTCCTCTTCCACAGTTTAAGCTTCCTTCCAGTTTTCTCTTTACCCAGTTACTCTGTCTCTGATCCTTTTACTTTTTCATCTGCAAGTCATTGCTTACCCATTCCAGCTGTTCTCATATTGACTCATGATTTCTCTATTCTTTCTGTGACCTTCCTGTATTCAAAGGGCCCTAGTTGCCTTACTGATTCCAGGAGTGCAGCCACAAAATTCAAGAAAGTACATTGTAGTTCTCTATGGCATGAACATTGAGCCAAATTTGGGGGAAATTTCATGCTAAGAAAAGAAAGATATTCATGATACAGAGATAACCCTCCGTCTGAAAGCAAGGACAATGCAGTGCTTCAGAGAAAATTTCCTGACACTTTCTCCTGTAAATAGTACAAATCACTGGTTAGATGCAAGAATTTATTAAAACACACACTAACAATTTTTCTAAAACCTGTATGCTTTTAAAGTCTCAGCAAAATATTAAGCCAATATCTGCAAAATATTAATTACTTCTAATTGTATGTCTGGTGTAATGAACTCATGTTTGCAATGTTTCTAATGCAGGAAACCAAGCTTTAGAGAAAACAAGAGAGAACTATTTACAGACAACTTGTTTTCTCTGTTCCACACAACAGTAACATGACAGAGGATTCTACATTTGAAATAAGAGTGAAACTGTCTGGGTTTTTACCCTGACATTCCCCTAATTAGGGGTTTTCTGTCTCTCAGAGTCCCGTACCAGGGTTTAAAAGATGAGATGGAACCTGTGGCTCGATCTTCAAAGGTGTTTATTCTATTTCTTATCTCAAGGTCTTACAGCAGTCTCAGTGCACTGAAGAAAAGCAGCTACAGGAACATGGACAGAGCATCCAAGGTCATTTTTAAAGATTTCTAACCCAATTAACTCTAAAAACGTACTATATTTACAGTTTTGTGCTAATTACTATTACTTATTCAATTTCTACATCAAATCCATTCTACCAATGTCTCTGTGCCACCGTCACAGCAGAAAATGGAGCAGAAGAAGAAGAAGAAGAAGAGACAACACCCAAAATTCTCCATCTTGATCTCATCTACTTCCACACTAAAAACCCAAAACTACAAATTTCACCCTGTGACAAACTAAACTGCTATTTATTTCAAATCTTTGTTGTTTTCAATTCAACTATGAGTGTTGGAAGTTTTTCCCATGGACTAAGGTGAAAGAGTGCTTTCCTGGGGTCCCAGCCAGAGTCTTGGACCCCCCAGGGCAATTTGAGGGGTTTTCCACATGTCCTGGACTCCAACATGAAACAGTTATCTGTGCCAAACAACAGTGAAGGCCATATTTTTGAAAAAAAATCCACTGCTGTCATTTACCAATCCTGTATCTATTTCTCTGAAACCAGGAGACAGTAAAGACAGCAATACAGAATTAAAAAAAAAATTAGAGTCTTCTAATACAAATTTAAATGGTATATTTCTTCAACAGAAAAAAGATAATTAATTTAATCGTTTACACATAGCTTAAATTGCTGTGATATTATAAACTTAAGCCTAGCTTAAGAGAGCTGTGTCACCTTCAAATGAAATTCCAAGAATTTTCTAGACATTATCACACTCTTGGGCAGTGAAGTAAATCTCTCTTCCCATTCCCCCAGATCCAAATCCAATCTCAGAAAGATAAACAAAACTTCTGTCTTGAGGAGATAAAAGTTAAAATACAAATCCCTAAATAAATTCACAGAATTGCAGAATATGCTGAGTTGGATGGGAGTCCAACTCCAGGCCCGGCACAGAATCACCGCAAGAGTCACCCCATGTGCCTGGGAAGCAGAAGATGGGAAGCAGTCACACAAAGGTAAAGAAAATTCACCACTCCTCAGTGCAACGCTCCTGAAAAGATCCTGCTGCAGCAAGTTACAACAAAAGATCATACAGAAGAAGGATTACATGTTATATGAAAATAAAAAGCAGTTGATACCAGACAAGGTAAAAGGACAGAACTATGGGAAACAGTGCAAAGTAATACGTCCTTGCTTAGAACAAGTTCTGATCCATCTGTTCTCAATGACTATTTTCAAATAAATTAAGAAGCACACTTTGGCTTTTCTCTGATTTAGTTCAAATGTGGCTGCTGCCAGTTTCAAACTTGCTTATGGAAAAGTGCCTTGTTGGATGATATGACAGATAAATCCAAAGTACCCTATAGTGTCACAACTCCCAAAATGGTCTTCTTAGATTATATTTAACCTCAGTTTAGGTAAGACCATCAGAATTCCTTATAGAACATAACATTAAACATGTTTAGGCACTGCATCCTTATCCAGCACAATTAACTGCCTCTAGCAAACTGAAGACTGACAAGATACTTAGCAAGAACCAGATTTAGATATTTACATCTGCAAAAAGCAAAGAAATTCATGTTTTTAACATTTCTTCTTACAAATTAAAAGCTGTACTTACCTGTGATACTTCCCAACATATCTTTAGTGTGGCAAATCAAATCTTCACTTTCCCCATCTTTGAAATTGCCTATTTCTCCGTAATACAGAGCAATCCCAAGCTGCATTATACGTATAAACATAGGAAGCTGCTGATCAGAGATTGAAAGTTTCAAACTTTCAACTAATGTGTGAATCTGTAACGGGAAAAGAGAACAAAAACAAATAATAACAAAGCTCTGTCATCAGTAAAGCCCACTTTCAAATCATACAACTCTATATTCATTTGGTACGGGCATTTTATTTCCAAAAAAAAGATTTGCAACACAACAGAAGGCAAAGGGCTACAAACAACGACTACCAAAAACATTGGGTTGTCACACAAGAGATCTTCAGTTGAAAAGTCAAGTGTAACATGTTTTACACATACAGAAACATTTATTTTGTTTTTTTAAAGTTATTGCTGAAGAACTTTCTCAAATATAAGTTATGTAAGAGCATCTAATTAAACTTCTATTTTCATTATAGAGTTTCTTTAAAATTTCTGCATGCTCTAGATAACCTAAGTATCGAGAAAATATGTCTAGAAAAACTCTAGATATACTAGTTTTAAAATACAAAGTCCTTCATTTTGATTCATTCCCATTCCAAACATTGTTCCAAGTAGCCAAGTAATGAGGGAAAAAATTGATTCCAACTTAAGTGTAGAAAACTGACTCCTCTGAATATTCCATTTCATGCAGTTAAGGCACTTTTCAGTAAATGAAAGAAAGCCTTGCAAAAAGTAAAATTGTTGGGATGAAAACTTATCCTTCTTTAAAAATTTTAGCTGTAAAACAGCTAATACTTCAAAATATTTTGAGTATGTGATCATTCTTTAAAGACAAAGCCAAACAAGATAAGAAAGGTACCTTTCATTAAATTAGAGCTGCATACAATTATTGTACCAAAATGGCTGTCTAACATTAGACATATTTTCAACTCCAGGTCCAGTTTCTAAATGTTGCAGGTGAACATAATGGAATTAGAAGTAATTACATATTAGTGTTGGTCTTAATGCAATCCAATTCAAAAACCATGAGAAATTACTTTGTAAACAGTATAGCACATGCATGGGTAAATGATATCACAGTGGTAAAATCAGTATTTGTATAAATATATGCTAATACTTTCATATGTGCAAATTAATGAAGTATTAGCCTGAGTCATAGAGAATGAGTAATAGCACGGTATCAGCTGTTTACACAGACAAGATTAAGTATGTCAGGTGTCAGAATTATGCTGGTTTTTTAATTCTCTGAAAGACAAAAGCATCTAAAGTCCTAAGATACATTTTGGAAGTTAAAAATTAATCCTTGCACACCAGTTTTCCAAGGCCAGTTGATATAAAGGTGTTAATAGCAAACTTCTTCTGCGCAGAAGAACAACAGGACAGAAAAGGAGTAAATAATCTCATAGGATGTGGAAGGGGAAAACAAAAAGGATTGCTTTGCCAGAAGCCTTTTTAAGGGCACACAAAGAGCATATGTCCTAGTGGAGGACGGGAACACTAGGTAGCATTGTAGGCAATGAAGATAATCATACAATAGCTTCACTGAAATTACGTTACACTCCAGAACCTCTTGGATTATACTATCCTCCCATCATAATCCTGTCCTTATCCTGTCAGTGGAACTCAGCTGCCCCTCAGAAGATCGACTCATCTCCTAAAACTGGAAGAAAACTATTATCTTTCTGTTGAGTTAGCTTCCAATATGGTGTCAACATAGTGAGTGGATTTAGATGACTGACAGGTCAGACAAATGTCAGTGTTGCTCCAAATAGGTGGAGGCAGGACTCACATCCCCAGTCCATATCAGCTCATCTGCCTCAAGCTTGCCTCATTCCATGATGAATTTTACAAGAACAGCAACAAAAATCTTACAACTCATTTTACATGTTTTGTCACCTCCACCCACCTATATTATTTTCACTCTAAAACTAAGAGTAGGAGCTTAGTGTTCCCAGTTCAAAAGCATACAAAAATATATCCAAGCGCTTAAGAACCATCCTCCTTTGAGAAGTTTTAACTCCATTAAAACTCACTAAGATTAGTTTAGCCAAAACTTAGCAATGGACATAGTAATCAAAATTATGAAGGCAATTAAAGTGTTCTAGCCCTTACAAAGAAACCAAAAGGACATGTCTTGGAAACTTTCTCTCAAGACTTAAAATCAGACATGCCTTAGTAAGTTAATAACACATAGTATTAAAGTCCACATTAGCAAGAACTTCAGAGATTTGGAGAGAAAGATGGAGTACTGCTGGCTTTTGCCTTGAGCTGGAAAACCACTGTCCTTCAGTTACCAACCCCTTCAGAGTGCTGAAGCTATGCTAATATCATTTGCAGCAGAGGCTTTTAAAAAGGTTTTAGCATCCTCAAATTAATTTTAATTCCATTTATGAAGTTGTTATATTTACTGACAACAGTTCTTTTTGCCTCAACCCTACAAAAAACAGCTATTTTCAGTCATTAGCTAAATATTTTAGGCAGTCTCTAAAAAAATGCATCCTGATGACCCACAGAGCATCATCATCATA
>WBMY01004200.1:882154-916893 GCA_013397315.1 Donacobius atricapilla | reverse complement strand
TTGCCCTAAACCAGGACAACAGCACATTGAGATTTATCAGATTGATAACCGTGAGTCCCACAGACATGCTGTGGGCTAACAGAGACACAGTAAAGTCTTGTCAGGAATGAAGAGTTGTGGCTGTAATTGTGACAGATAATGATCCCATACTAGTTCTGCAAGTAAATAAATGTATAAGCTTCCTGTAATGAACCTTCTCAACAGCTTCAATATAATGTACTTAGGCTCTTTTTCCTTGTCTGATAAATAGAATTTTAAAAATATTCTGAAATTTTGGGGTTTATTCTCCAGAAAAATAACCTTCATTAAAGGTGTCACAAGCACATCAGTTTTTTGAGCTGCTTCACTGTGATCTTGCATTGTATTTAAAGAAAGGCAATAATCTATAACTTCAGGCATGTGGCTAATTTTGAATAAAAACATTGCTGCTAAAAGTATTTAATATCAGTGGTGTTAAAGAGCAGTGCTTATTGTTTCAATATGCAAGGCTACCCTTTAGACACTACACAGTAATCTTATATTTATTTATATTTATATTTGTTTATGTTTATGTTTATGTTTATTTACATTTATATTTATACCTTCAACTTTCAAATTAAAATCTAGTTGATAGAACTTGATGAATACGTTGGTGTTACTACAGTCTGAAGTATTTTGCAATGGCTCAGCAAATGGCCTAGCAAAAAGGTTACATGTGCTTTAACTGCACATTCTTCAATCCCAATCTACGAATTCTTTGTCTTAGTTTCCTCCCATCTATGGTGACTGTACAGATGCTATTGTGGCACAAGTGGATTTTAAAGGTAGTTATTATAGATTATAATAAATTTATAAAGCAAAAATAAAAATATTGACTCTTCTTACTATAAAGCAACAAGAGTCAATATTTTAATTATTAGCGTCTTCACTCACACCTGTACCTCTTTTTTGTTGTTTTGAACTCCTGAATATGTGCCAAAGAATAGATTATACGCTATAGATATTTTTACTGGAGTTATCCATACTGCACATTGTTAGAGTCGTAGAGTACTGTACTTTTAATGAGTCAGATGTAGAGGTTTTTCAGCTCTTCTGAGAAACTTCTGCTGCTTTTACCTACTCTCACAACTTTGACCTCTGATTAGATTTAAATAATACTAACAGTTGTTTTCTGAAATTCTTGCTGCTTTATAATTGTATCTAAGAGCATCAAAGACTAGAATTAAATTTATATTCTTATAACTTAATTAAAATGTTTTACTGCAGAATACTAAGCATAAACTTCATGATCAGAGTGTGCATATGAAACAACTCATTATTAAACTGCAGGAAAGAACCTGCACACATTCATGTGTAGGATACACTGAAGATGATGCTGGTGCACTTTGCAGCTCATTGTAAGAAGATGTGGCAACTTCATGTGTGTCTGCCTATGTTGCTATGATTGGAACTCTAACTCTTAGAGGGCTGTTTTCTTTATAAACCATATCTTACACTAGCAGGAGATGCCAGCTTTCAACAAGCCAAAATGTAGAAGGGAAGTGTAATCCCAAGCTCTCCCCAGAGGCACTGCTGCCTGACAGCTATACAAAAAACAGCTCTTGAATAACTAAAATTGAGATATTTTGTATTTTTAAAAAATACATTTGTTTTTATGCCCATTATTAATACTTTTTGTCTTTTACCTAGCAGTTGTTTTTGGATTTTTTTTTTTTGTTTGGAGGTTTTTTGGGAGGTTGGTTTGGGTTTTTTTAATGCTCCAGAAAAGTTGCATATTTAATCAAATACAAGGAATTCCATGTCTTCAGGGCAGATGCAGAACAAGGTGAGACCTAAGGTCGACCTGTGTTTGATTAATTCTATGCTAATGAATAAGAATATGATAATTTATACCTACCTGTAAAGACTTTTTCTGTTTAATTATATTCAGTTATTGAGAATGCCTATAGTGACCATTTAGCAGTGTCCAAGTTCTTGTTGGGCATCTGGCTCTTCTTTATGATTCAAGTGTCTGATGTATTAATTTTTGGATTGAATCTTACCTGGATTAGATGATCCAACCTTTTTAAAAATTCCTTTCTACTTCTTTCAGGGAAAGAGACAGTGATGTTTGATATCTGTTTCTTCTTCCTTTTCTTTTTCTTAATTATACTTCTGCAACCATCTGTTCTTTTTAATCTAGTTTGATGCCAGAAAGTTCTTACTCAGGGCAAAACTAGCTTCAGAGACAATACTGTGTCATCCTTGCATCATGATGAACAGAACGGGATTTTTGCACAGGAGTAGCATTTGCACAAAAGCCTCCAACTGGAAAAAAAAAAAAAAATGGCACTAGTGACTTTCGTGTGACCTTTTTTCCGTTGAAGTATTTCCTAAAAGCATGCTTAGTAAGATCCTGATATTTAATAAGTAGCAGTTGATGTTGGAGGAAGCTCAAAGACTTCTTATTCTTTGTTCTCCAATGCAGAATTTCATGTGTGAGGCTACTCATGCACTGACAGCACTGCCTGCTGTGACATTTGCTGATTATTAGTGATTATTGGCAGCATTTTGCAAGTATTCCACAGCAGAAAATATTTCATTATAGGCGCAGCCAAAATCTCAGTCAAGAGCTGCATTTCAAAGAATATCACCAATGAAGTGATAAAAAACAAATCACAACACAAAACAAAACATAACAAAACAAGAAAACCAGGAAAATTTTCAGGACCAGGAGAGGACTTTTCAGTGCAACATCATGAAACTGAAATTTAAAGGCTTTCTAACTCTTTGGACTACTTTACTTTAAAATGTTAGTAGGTTTTTTTTTTTTTTCTAATGTGTTTTTCACTGTGCCTCAATTTTGATTCTTTATTTAACTCTTTTGTGAATTATCTCTGGAGAGTTTAATAGCTCAAACCTCATTTGTTATTAAGAAACTAAAAGAAAAATGGCCAAAGGTCAGGGCAAGGATATCAGCCTTTAAAATTAAATCTTATACATATATATATATTCCTGAAGCTTTTTTTTCCTACTATCTATCCAGAGGACCTATAGTTTGTCTCTAATAAAATAAAAAGGGCTTCAAAATAAAGTCTGTGTAGTTTTCGAAGTATTTTCTTTAAAAGCAGCTTGGCAATAACACTCTCAGATGTTTTCCCTTGCAGAAGTTTATGACAGAACTTATGCTGAGCAGGGTAGGCGTGAAGAGCACTGCAGAATGTCCAGGCAGGAGAGTTCTACCCCCTGCAATACCCACAGGGACATCCCCACTCACAGTGACAGGGGCACCCCAGTCACCACCCAAAAACTGCCTGTTCCAGCCTGGAGGCTTCTCTGCCTGCCTTAGTTCCTCACCAGGAACACTCCTTTTGAAACATGGCAAAATTGCAAAAAGCACATTTTTTTAAAATTATGTCAAATGTCCATTTTTAGAGAAGATGAATATGTAAGGCATAGGTGGACAAGAACTGAAAAGGTGGGATTGAAAACTAGATATAAATAAAAATTTATTGTATTTTATTCAAAGAATTTGAGCATAGCTTGTAAATGCTCAAAAATATGCTTGTATGTGACAGTGTTCTTGTGGAGTGGGTTTTTGCTCTGTGGAAAGAAGCCTTTCAGTCACCTCTGGTAGTTGCACTAGTGTTTTTGCCATCTTAAGGTTTCTCTCAGAAAAGGTTCACTTTTTCTGATGTTTTCTATTTCATTACAAGATTTGGTTACCAGCTCCTTCAGATTTACCCTCCCTGCACATAAAGGGCCTAACAAAATGATGAGATCTCAAGGAGAGATATTATTTTAGGGGTTATTTCATTTACTGTATTGCAATATGTCTTGGAATTCAAGCCTGGGACCGCTGGGTGGGGCTGTACAAATGTCAGAGACTTCTGCCTGCGAGTTTGTAATACAAGCATGAACTAAGAGACAACACACGGATACAAACCAAGAAGGAGGAGTAGTGTAAGGCAGCAGTGAGATGTTAAGTGATAATCATTCAGCAAAAAAGCAACTGGCTGTTGAAGGCCAAGGAAGCAAAGAATTTGAAACAGAGCAATGAAGTAGCTTTGCTGATACTTTCTAGGATGGTTTGCCTGCAGAGGAGCACTAACTTTGTAATCTCCCTGCAAGTAAAGCAATAAAGTACAGCTAGATGATGAAAGATGTCCACAGAAAGGAGCAGGTTATGAACCACTGAAGAAAATGAGGAGAAGCAAAAGACTATACAGATTTTTGGCCTATATTGGGATAGCTTCAAATCCTTTTAACTTTCCTTCTCTTAAAGAGTTATGTTGTAGAACATCAGGGTTAAAGCATTCATCCTGCATACAGTATGTTGTAGTTTATCAGAAGAGTTACATGTTACTCTGAAAAAATAATTTCTGTTATTTTTCAGTTCCAGTAACTACAGAATTCGAATGATTTAAAGATTGAAGTCTTCTGAGAATACATCTGATTTTTTCCTTTCATGTGTCAGGTTGTTGAAAATTTCACTCCGAATGGCTGCTGCCGCGCTTAATTAGCAAGCAGATCATAAGTGAAACTGCTTCTTCACCAACTGTGACCAGCAGGTATTGACAAAAAAACCATGTAAACTCTACAAATGACTGCTGGTGTGCTTAAACCAGCAGAAAAATATGTTCACTGCAATGTCCCTGGGGCATTTAGCTTTGTGTTAGCAGCTTTTACTGGAAATGTGAGCACAGGGCTTGTGAACTTGCAAAAATCTATAATGTTCCAGCTGTTTGAAAAGGTCCCTGTGCACTTATTGGTAGAATGTTGTCAATATTTAACTCAGTAAGTTCAAAACTTTTCTTCTAGGGGATCTAAAATCAAAAAAGAGATTGTCCCTTTTTCCACTTTTCAAAATGGTTTTTGATGTATTTTTATTACTCTTTTTCTTCCAGATATTGGGACTAAAGCCTTAAAGCTGTCCTTTTCCCATAACTGCAAGATCTTTTCCTCTCTACCACTATGAAAATTTTAATTTGTCTGGTAAAATTGTTCTCATAGAGGAGGAAAAAAAAACCAAAACAACAAAGCTGGGGGGAAAAAGTAAGAATCCTTCATTAATGTGTATTAAATTCTGGAAAGAGCTGTTGCCTTTGCAAGTAAAATCCTGCTGGGTTTTATGTTGTTAGCAGAGAATTCGTTCATCCTTACTGCAACCCACAGGGAGTCCCAGCTCCTGCTTGTGAATAAACTGTAATATTGACCCTTCAGTGCAAGTCAGATGTAAAGAGCCATCTGACTTGGCCTGAACATAGTGTCCTCATTTGTGTAGGTGCTAATTTCTTCTCATTAGAACCTTTGGCTTCAACAGACCTAGACATCTGGGAATACCTTGCATTAGAAATTTGTATTAAACCACAGTCTACTCACAGGGGGTGTGTTTGTATACTTATATATATGTACATGAAAATGTGTGTCCTTCTGTATCAAAATAACATGTAAGATAAATTTATTTAAAATACACTATTGGAGAATTGGAGAATTCAATGAATTTGTACTTTGATTAGTTGTGAAATTCTCTGTAATTTACTAATTTAAGAGCATCTGTGATCAGTTATGCAGAATTTCTCTTTTTATATAATTGGAAACCAACATACAGTGTATATACCTAGTCATGGAAATATAAGTGCATAGTCATTATCTGCTTGAATCCAAGAGTGCCATTTTGTGGATTAAAACTGGAAAGAACTAATCTTGCAGACCAGTGTCAATAAGGACTTTTGCTATCTTGAATAATAGCTGCTATCTTTTACAATATTTTTGTAGATTGCCTAAGGAAGCAATGGGTTTTCCCTCACTGGAAATTTTATAAGATCAGGTCATACAAACATCTCCCAAGAATGGTTTCAGTATAGTTGATCGAGCCTTGGGGCAGAGTGGCAAACTAAGTGACTTCTTGAGGTCCCTTCCACCTCGGCGTTCCCTGACATTGTGGCATTATGATGCCAGATATTGTTGATATGTAGATAGAAGTTACCCACTTAGAAAAGTTTATTTCTATTTCATCCCACTCCCATTTCTTAAGGTTCAGGGATTTATGCAGATAAGTAGAAAATAAAGGAGAATGGCTCCTAATTAATTATGGAAATGTTTGCAATTTAATTGGATTATTCATTTTGAGATCTACCTTGAGACAGAATGAAAGGAAGACAAAAGTAAAGCAGCACAGATCATGACCTGGAATTTGCTAAAGCAACCCTTCTTATTTAAATGATGATATGTTTAACAGAGTTGTTAGCCTTTACTAACAGGTGATACAAATCACATGCCTATTCAGACTGCTCTGTGCAGTTCAAAATGTGCATTTGTAACCTTTCACTGTTGCCAACCGGTCTGAAATTTTCCTGTTGATGGAATGAGGGTGCAGTTACCTTCAGAACTCTTCAAAACTATAGATGCCAACAGATAGCAACAACAATGTTCATGCCTCTGCAGCTATGCCTGCAATTTATTATCAATTTCCCAGTCTCAAAAACTGAAATCTCAAGGGAACTGTTAATTAAACTAGAGTTGAAAAAGTATGCTGGGTAAGGAGGAGAGGACACAAGTGTTACTCTTGAAGTGGTCTGTTCTAATAATGGCAAATTAGATCTCAATCAGAATAATCAATGTCTTGACTTTTCTCCCAGAGCCCAGACTAGTGTCCTAACAGCCCTTCAAACACATCTTAATGACATACCATATTTGTTAAATATTTAACTGCTCCAGTTTTGGTGCTCTGCAGAAGGAACATCAATTAGGAAACTTCAGAATGTGAATGGCTTTGCAGTAGTGATCTCCAGTACACGCTGTACGTACACTTAATACTGCTTAGATGTTATGAGAAACACAAAGTGGCCTTTTTATTATAAACCAAGCTAAGCTTGCTAGAATTAACTGAAATTAAAACTCCTATGGAAGGGAAGCAGTAGTTTCACTGGTAGAACAGAATTGGGGTTTCTTGAGTCTTGAACAGTGACTAATCTTTCAAGCTTAATAACAATTTATATCTGTGCATATGTATGTCAGTGTTTGCTCTTTGTTGTTTAATTGAAGACATCTGTTTTAATTTATTTAATTGGTTTTATTTTGGGCTTAATATTGCTGAGGTCTTATATTTTTTAAAGTAAAAATTATTTGAAATTGTTATTTAATATTTCTGTCATTAAAATACTTGTCTGCTATTAAACATCAGGTCTTGAGAATATTCTTAAATACTACTATATAATAATGGAAAGTTTTTAGGGTTTTGATACTGACCCATTTTTAGAAATTTTTGCAACATTTGCAGATTCAGAATACAAACAGCTACTCCATTTATAGAACACTCATTAAAAATGAAGTAGGAACTTAGTACAGGAATAATTAAGAGGTCAGTGAAAGTCCCTGCAGCCTGGGATTAAAGCATTGCCTTTATTTGCCATAGTATTTAAAATTTTTCATCAATAAGATTAAAAACTGGTAACATGAAGGTAACATAAGCTATTAATTACCTCAGATGGACATGCATGTTTAATTTTCTTATTCTGAGTAGGCATATTAAAATAATATGTGGCAATAGTGTAAGCACATGTGCAACTGTCCGCTTTCAAAGAAAACAGTGTGAGAAAATATTTTCTCTTGCCCTGAAAAATATTTAAGATACATACTTTGAAGTGCTTATTAATTATATATGCTTCTATTCTTAGCTGTTTGGTGTAGTTATTATCAGGTGAAACGTACCTGATTGTCCTTGTTAATTTGGGCTGTATTTGTAGAAGCCTTGTATTTGGAAATCTTGTATCTTAAAGGTTGTTTATTTAGTAGGGATGCATTTTAATATTAGTTTTAAAGGGATGCATTAAAATCTACTGAAAACTTTTTAAAAAGTTGCCCTATGTTTCCATGTCTATGGAGTCTTGAAATGTTGTGTGTCAGAATCTAATTTTTACAGAAAATTACTATTTGGAGCATTTTTTTCTTGTTTGTTGTTTTTGTTCTCCTTGCTCACTTGTCACAGTTAAACAAGTATTTAAGAATATGTGAACAATTCCAATGAATTTTGAAAGGGAGCTATTTACATGAACCTTAAGATTTACCCTTTCTGAAGTGAAGTTCAAGTACCAGATACAATAGTTTAGTTAAAATCCCACGATTTGATGTGGAAGATCTTCCAGCTGAAGGAGATGTTGCTGAAATTGCAGCATGATATTGGAAATATATACATATGTATATTGCCTGGTTTTCTTTGATTAGAAAATATTGTAAGCAAACACTTTTAGACTGAAATATGGCTTTTTTTACCCCAAGGAATTCTAATGTGTGCTTAAATTCAAGAAGATGACTAAGAGCTTTATTGGATATCCCTGTTCAGTCATGTCTTGAATAGAGAGGAAAATGAAAATATAGTTCTTAAATTTAACTGAGATACTGACGACTGATCTTCAAGAAATAATTGCTCAGTGTCGGACAGGCTGCATAACCTTTACCAAATAATCAAATGTCAGGCGTAAAAACCTTACTGGTTTATTAACATCTAACCTATTCTTACAAACTGTTCCATAGCTATTAAACAGAGTACAAATAATTCCCACAGGCAGGTGGGGTTTGTATTGTATATTTATTGTAGAGGAGGTTTATTGCAAAAACATCAGCAGATCTCAGCAAGGGAACTGATGCTTTCATCTAGGCCACCTCCAAAGCAGTGTATTGGCATTCTGTCTGGGTGGTTGGTTTTAGTCTTGAGCTTCAGTAACAAATTAAGATCCTCTACAATGCAAAAATTTCAATTGACTTATTATAGTTCATTTGATTATATATTAAATTACTCTCTTCAGCTACTCTTGCAATATCTCTTAGCGGTTCATTTATTCTGTTCTAAAAATCAGATTTTGGCTAAGTGTTCTTCAAGGAGGCACCAACAAAACAGTTTGTAAGAAATTAAGGCAGGTCTGTTACTCCATTATCCAAGAATAACGGAATCATAAAGCCCAAAAATACAACATTAAACCACAATAGTGTAGACTACAAAAGAGCTTACAAAGCAACTTGTTAAAGATGTAAGACCAGCATTATTTCAAATGCATTAGAAGAGGAAAACTTAAACAGGAAAATTTGCAGCTGATAGTAAATTATTTATAATTTGAGAAATGAAACCCAACAGCAAAGAAGTACCTTCAGTGGTACTGAGTGATAAAGTGACAAGTGAAATTCACTGTAAATAAATATAAAGTGGTTCTCAAATGGTAAAAAAAAATTACAAATTTGTGTGCAAGAATGGACTTCAAACTTACAATTACTGTTTAAGAATTTCATTGTGAGATTATCTATTCACAGTGTATTCACTGTGAGCTATGAAAATAGTAACAGCAAAAAAAGAAGCAAATTTAATATTACACATTTTTAGAAAGAAATAGAAGAAATTAAAGAACATCATGGTAATAAGCGGTGTCACAGTGCTGCACCTGCATCTTGAGGTGAAGAGAAGAATGGGTAGGATGAGTAAAGGATCATTAAATTAATCTTTTAAACAAGGAACAAGTAGAACTACAAACTTTCAGTCTGGGAAAAAGAAAATTGAAGGAAACTATGACAAATCTTTAACTCAGGAGTGGTGAGTAAACAGATAATGAGTGACCCTGGCTCTTTATTGCAAGGACATTGGGCATTAGGTGAAACTTAGCAGGTGATGTGTTTAAGTTGAACCAAAGGAAGTATTTTTTCAGTTTCACATAGTTGCACCATGGAACTCCTTGACACAAGCTGTGTTAACAATAATTGAAAAAGTAGTAACATTTATAGAATTACTGATATTGTCCATTAAGGACTACGAAGCTCTTAATTCTGTTCCAGAGAGCCACTGAAGCTCAGACTCGCTGGAGCCCAGGAAAGTGTGCTTGGAAGAATTGCTGCGTGTTTGCCTCGGGTTTGTACACTCCCTCAGGAGTGCCGGACAGGCCACTGCTAGAGGGGGGATACAAGACAAGTAAATGCTTGGTTCAATCAAGTATAGCCTTTCTTAGATGAAGTTATAAGTGTTTCAGTTAAAAACACTGCTAAGAAGCAAACATGCTTCAATTTGCTTGGAGTTTCAGAGATGGAGAGCTGGCTTTGTCTCTTCTATATTTGTTTTAATTTTACTTAATCTGAAATTAACATCTCCATTGAGACAAAGGGGATAGGATTTCTAGATGTTTGTTGTTAGTCACATGAAATTATGTTCCTTTCATGGCTGATTATATTTTAATTTGCTCACTGCATATATTCATATCTCTTTTTCTTCATTTAATCACATATCAACTCTTGCCTTGTATTTAATTCCTGTACTTTCTTTTTAATATGTTTTGAAATGAAAGTTGTGCTGAGGAGTTCAGTGTTTACTGGCAAAAAGCCACATTGAAATGCACAATTTTAAAGCATAAAAAACCCAGTATGTGATATCTTTTGTTAATTATTTGGATTATGAGGGAGACAAGGTGATTTTAAGACAGAAAGGGTTCAAGCATACTGGAGAACAGGATTGGGTGTCAAAATGCTGTTGCTATCTCCAAGAAAAGGTTTACATTAAATAGGCTGCAGTTTAATAGAAACAAATATAAGTAGAAAAGAAGAGAAATCTTTAACTGTACAAATCCCAGGTGGAATTTTTTGCTAGATAAGAGTTCTGCCCTGCCGAATTTCATGTGATTTGATGGATTAGAAACTGTCCAATAATTAATGCCATCTCCAAGCAAAAAAGCAGGAAGAATGTAAGGATTATTTACATGGATCATAATCTTGTTATTCTCTGTGTTAGCAAGGTGTGATCTGAGTAAAGAGACCTAAAATTTGGTGTCTTGATTGAATATGGAGCAACAGAAAATTCAGAGATCAGTGAGAATGGCCAGTCTAGAACACAACTCACAATCTGACATTAAATGAACTGTGATTGTTATCACGTGTCCTCTAAAGTTTAATCATTTAATCGTGTTACTTTATGCCCTGACGTCTATGAAACAGAAGCATCAGAGTTCCTAACTTTCTCTGTTAGCTTCATTTTTTGTATTTGCAGCCTTTTCCCCCTCTGGAATGTGACTCCTATCTGGCAGGCTGCTCTGGTTTTCCTTGTCTTCTATAGATCCTAATTTGCTTGTGCTTTCAATATCAATGTCAGACTGTATGCTCTAATTGTATAATTCCTAGTCTTTACTGAATTAGTGAAAGGCAAAAGTTGGGCTTTGAGAGGTAAAGAGTGGAAACTGTGGTCATTTAGTCAGAAATGGAGATTTTTCTCTCTCACTCTTTCCAGAGAACTCAATAAACAAACACATCCAAATGCATTTAAAATTATTTAGACTTTATTTATATGAAATTTCCTTGAAAAGTATCTTTAATAAGTTGATACATATTTCTGTATGACATACCTCCTAGTTATTAAGCTAGAAATGCAGTTTTCTCAAATTGATCTCTGTTTCGCCTGGAGCTCTTGTAAAATCTACTTTTATAGTAGATTTTTTTATACAAGAAATTTAATACTCTATTTTGAAATATAACTTAAAATGTCCTTTTTGTTTGTTGGCGGTTGCTTTCTTTTTGTTTGCATTATATAGATCTGCAGTAACATTTAGTGACAATGACACTCCTAGATTAATTGTGCATTTTAAAGAGCATATAACTTTGTCAGTTTTAATTTTGTTGCCTTTTTGTTTCTCTGAAACATGATTTGTGAACCTGTGAGGGAATGAGCAAGGGTTACCTTAGTTCATTTATCTAATGCAGCAGTCAAAGCACAGACTCTGCATTTTTTTACTATCTCCTTATATTGACAAATTATTTATGCTTGCAATCTTTTCTTGACAGCCACCTCTGAACTCCCTCTTCCTCTGAGAGTGATTGACCAGAATGAAACACACTGTTCTAGTCACTCTGAACCATTAGTTTATCAAAATGCATTAAAACTGTACTGTCATTTTCTCTTACTGCTTTTGCATACTAATAATATGCTGGCCTTGGTCCACTGCTGTGCATCCAACTGAAGTTTTCACTGAGATTTTTGAGTGCTTCATAAAGAATCCTAAGGTTAGGACTTTCCAGGAAGTCTAAGGGATCTAGGTGTCTATCTCTAAATTGAAATTCAAATTTCAAATGCATAAGTAACTGAAGCTCCTTGGACTCTGAAACTCTCAGCCAGTACCTTTTCCTAAAGAGATGTCTGGTGCAAGGTTGTGCGTTGCCTGGATGCTGAGGTTTTCCTGTGCATTCCTACACTTTGCTTTCTGAGCTATTTTTTTAATCCACATTGAATCTTTGCTTTTTCACCCTGAAACTAATATTGAAGAACATTGTCAGAAGGCCAAATAAACTTTGTTGACCTGTTTTTCACCTCATGCTATTTAGCTTGAGTGACCAATGGAATCCAAAAGCAGCGTAAAAATTTTGCTCAGCAAAGTAGGATATGTGTTTGTTCGTTTAGGAGGGAGACATAATCTAAACAAATTGATTTAATTTTAGCATATCATCATGACTTTTCATTTGCTCACTAATTTCAGTGTAATTTCTTTCAATTTACATCAATGACTGTGATGGTTCAGTATAGGTTTAAAATATCTTTCAACACGTGGGCTGATATTGCTTGGTAGTTTTTCAGCTCTGTGATTTAAAATCTCTCCAGAACACCTGGATGTATTTCTAAACAGGCATAGTGATTGAATGTTTCCTTTATTGTTCAGCTATAGCAATGCAACTCAGCGTTTTAATCTTAAGGAGTTCATTTTATGGTTTCCTCCATTCTTCTATAACCTGGGCACTCAAGGTGTTTGAATTTGCCTTTGTAATATCACTACAAGGTGAGAAATACAATTCTGAAAAGCACAAGATAAGGAAGAGAGGAGAATCTTTCAAAATTTTCGTAACTTTGCTACTAAGCAAAAAATACTATGACTGACTTCTGTGGGACTAGAATGAGACCAGCATAAATGGTTCTGAAAATTTTCACTCCCAAGGCTTGTCTTCAAGGGGAAATTACTGTGAGAAATTTGAGGTGTAAATTATAAAACACATTAGCTGCTCAACATTAACTTCCCATGTGAATAAACAGAGTTTGAGTAAGTTGCTCTATTTGTAGTAATCAACTGTAATTTTAAACTCCATCTCACTTTGTCATGGCATAACTGCACAAGGTGTTTGATCCACTCCCCACAAGAAAATACGAAACCTGAACTCCAATTAATTCAATTTCCACTCAAGTCTGCCACAAGATCATCCTTAACAACTTTGCTTCCCTTTGTACCCACACTACAGTAGAACCTAAATTTTCTTAAGGTTTGATATATTGTAACAAATCTAAGTTCTTCTGCGCTGGAACATTTGATCCTGAACATGTCTACATGTCTACACACATTTATCTATTTTCAATCCATTTTTATAATCTACATTTATCAGCCTCAGCTGCATTGCTCATAAACCCAGGTAATTTAAATTCTTTCATCTGCCAATATTATTTTCTATTACTGTCTTTTCTACATTTCTCTGTGTGCTATATATGTGTGTGTGTATTTGCACAAGTATAGAATCTAACTGTGCTCTCTAAAATTATTAACAACCTGTTTTTTTCCTACAAATGCTTTTTTTTTTTTTTTTGCTTTTTTATCACTTCCCTTGCTTTCTCCAATCCTTTCCTCTTTCACTACTGGCTTTGTGATGCATTTAGTAGAAGATGGTTGTGTTATAGCAGAAGATTATGTGTTATAATTTAAAGTATTTCACATTCATTTTCTCTTGCATACTCATACATACACAGCAGATCATGATGTTTTATGAAATAGGTTGGAATTCATGATTTATTTCTTCTGGTACTTTTCTATTTGACTGAAATATTTCCAGACTCTGACAGTTCTATCAGTTACATTTTTAAATGTCAGAGGAAGTAGCTTTATTTTATTACTTTTTTAACATGCTATGCCCTAATTTCTTATATAATTTTGGTAAGTTCTATAGTATAGGAATCATGATTCTTTCACGTTTAGTAATTGAATCCCTTATTTCTCACACACTAACAAATATTGTTTGATTCCAGCAGCTTGATTCTCATCCCAAAAATTTGCTCTGAACTGTCTATTTTCTGTTAACTCAAAGTCACTTTTTCTGTTGACTATAATTCCTCTTTAAGGTATCAGGAGTTGTAATAATTTTCCAAGTGCATCCATATCACCTCCCAGGACAAAGAACCTTCCGGGAGAAATTTAACCACCTCTTAATATTAATGTTCTTTTTGCTTGAAAGTGATAGATACCATTAACAATAAGTGGGACATGAACATGAAAAAAATTTAGTTAAGAAATGTCAAACTACAAATCTAAGATAAAAATTCAACATTTAAAAAGTGAAATAATATATACAATTCATCATTTGTAGAAGAAATAGTGTCCTCCCTTGAGAGGAAAAATTATTATCATTGCTTTAAAACAGAACTGGCATCAATAACCAGTAGCTTACACTGCATACTTGCACCACCTTTTTTAGGGTGCCATAAACAGAAATAACTATTCCATATTTTATAGTTACAAATAAAATTTCAAATACAGATTTATTTCCCTTGTGAGCATGTATTTTAAGGCGAGGAATGAACACTGATAATGAGAATGCAGAAAAAGAAATTCTTTATTGTCACGAAATCAAAAATGATGTTGCTTTAAATAGAAGTATACATTTCTCACAAACTGGGCTCGCGGGAAATAGTATTATGATTTTATTTTCAAACCACTATATGTGACAATGGCCAAACACTGAGATACTAAACCCTGAGAGCAGGAGGATGGATAAGTTGTGTAAGTAAATTGGAGATTCCACCAGAGATCCTCTTTCCCCAAGTAAATTTCATATTAATCTTTCTGAAATACTGGGTGAATGTGAGGATTTTTTCAAAATATTAAAGTCCTTATGGAATGATGCAATGCTTGGACACATCATCAGCTGCAAAGAGGGAAGCTGCAAATGTCTGCTAGAGAATCCTTACACATAATGGCACATGATTCTTCCATGTTGCTGAGTTGGAAAACTGTAGTATCAGTGCCTGAAAACAGGCAACTTTCAGTGGAGTTCTCAGCCATCCCAAAATGCAAAAAATGCCTCAAAATCTTTAAAAATTGCACCACAATTTATGTAGGGAATTAAGATTCTCTAGTCTCAGCTTCAGGAGTATCCAACTGCATCTCCATTTTATTAAAGGAGTGAACTTCTGTTCTCTGTGGTAAATGGCAACAGAACGTCCTTCTGATTTTTCTGGTTTTAGGCAGTCTGATTTGAAAGTGTTGGTTTGGTGCTTTACTTTCTGTTTTTAATCTATGAATCCCACTAGACTTGTAAATTAACTGGTATTCACATGTTGACATTTGTTCTCTAAAACGTTTAAGGTAACTGCTAAGACACATCCTAAGAAGGATGCTGAAGAAAAACTGCTAATAATAATACCCTGTTAACACTGCAAAAACTCCAAATGCATTCACAAGGAGAAAAAATGTACTCAGAAGTAAAAGGTACAGTGAGATAATGATTTTCTTTAAAATTGCACCATCCATAGGGACTGTTAAGGGTATTCATGGGGCAAAGAAACAAGGATCAGGATGCACAAGATATGTATTTTATGTTTAAAACCACCACATACTAACACCTACATCTTTGCTTTATATAACTGTGTTTAACTGGTAATGGAGAACAGCGAAAAGAGAAATGGGTACTGATCGTCAACTTTTCTTTTTTTAAGTTTCCTGAGAAAAAAATTAAGTGGACTAGAATGGTATGGAATATGTAGATCATAAGCTATATAGTAAGAAGAAAAAATTAATTGCAGCTAAAACACAGGTCTAGGATCACAAAATTGGTCACCTCCTCCTACAGAAAAAGTAAAGTTTCTTTGCCAGTTTAGAAATAAAATAACAAACATTTTTATTATTTTGTGCTTTGAGGATTTTTCTCTTTTATTTGGGGAGGAAGGAGACAGAGAGAAAATGTAAGATAATGGGGGTACCTTTTTCCTCTATGCTATGTTGAAGAATTAGTCCTTGGGGAAATGTCCAGTTGTGGCACTATGAGACCAGGCTGCTGTCATAGTGCGTCTGCTTGAGTAACTGAAATCAGGGGATTTAGAATCAATTAAAGTACATGTATTGTACAGCCTACCCAGTCTTAAGAGAATGGATTTGAACAATCTAACTCTTTATTGTGCTAATTAATATGCAGTTAATTATGAGAATATATCAGAGCCCTTCCCTACCTCTGCCTCTTTCTCTGCTGTAAGTGTTCCTAGCACCTTATCAACTCTCTGAATACTGATAGGACCACACAGATTTAAGGAGAAAAATATGAAAAGGTCATTATAAGATAGGTGCAACAGAAGTTTTCCAATTGATACTACAGCCTCAAATAAAAAAATTGCTACTAATAAATTTCATTATCATAAACAGCAAACACAGGATTTGAATCTGAGAGTTAATCTTACCATGCTCTTTTTGTCGCCACCCACATCTATTGTAGCTCTTTCTAGTTAGTTTCTAGTTTCTAATGTGACAAACCCTCACCATTTGTCACAAGTCTCACAAATCTGAAGTCTTGAAGTCCACATCCTGAATGTATGTGATGTCTCCTAAAAATGATTTTACCTTAAATTCTTAGGTGAAAATTGACCAAGCTTAAACATGCCAAAAAAATGCTGTAGGCACTCTCAGCCATCAAAGAGCCTTTCTGAGAAGCTATAACTGATTTGAAGCAAAGCAGCATTTAAGGGAAAGTGTGGAAGACTTGTTTGGGTGCACCATGGCACTGAGCTATGGGGCGGAAGTGATGCTGTGGGGTGAGGAGCATGTTCTGCTTGAATTAACCATGCTATATAGTGCAGTGGTGTACCAACAGAAAGTGTTTTTGTGAGGACACCTTAAACTTGTAGATGCAGAGGATGTTTTTGTACAGGGAAGTTGTCATAACAGTCTGGACTGGGCCGAAAGAGGAAAGAGAATTGTTTTGGTTTCCGTTGAAATACAGGAGTTTTTGACGTGTGTTCCTACATCTTTGGCTGTACTATTGACATGCCTATAGGTTCAGGTTGTACATCAAAGTTTGAAGAATTTGGACTGTGTAGAAGCTTTCCTAAGTTCTGTCTTTCCTAACTGAAATGTGGAGAAGACAGTCAGATAGGACCCTACTAAATCTCAGAAGTCCTGGAGAAAATCATTAGAATTGTGTGGTATTAGTTATCTGTCCTCAGACTCTTAAGAGTGGTGAGTATCCTTTTACTGCATTTTAGTGTGCTACTTTGGCAGTTGAAACAGGTTTGGTAAGGAGCAAGGACCTGATTTCTGATTTCTGATTTTCCATGATAGCCAGAAAATAATCTGCCTTTTACTTACTCCATGTTTTCAGCCTGTCATCTTTGCCTCCCAGTATCAGTCTGAGGAGCAGTGTGAGAGACACCAGAGTGTTGCACTCGGGGCTGTTTTATGTGTTGTATTCCAGTTGTCAGGCATTTTCAAATGTTCCTTAAACTGCTTTCATTCCTGTATCTCTACAACTATCTGCTGGGCTGAATGTGCAGATAGCTTGATGATGGATATGTGTTGAAGGCATTGAGCTTCTATTCAAGAAATGTTTTATCCATCTGTTTCCTTTCTAATATGTTTGCCTGTTCTGTGTTGCAGCGTATTTACCCTTTTTATTAGCAAGGATGTGTTTACCAGTGAAAGACAGAGTTTTGACTAATATATTTATTTTACTAATATATTTTTATATATTTTACAAATATATTTATCAATCAGTGTTAAGAATTGCTAAGCGGTTGCTTTCTATTATCTCTTCAAGTTGTACTTGTTTGTTTACTTTGAGAAAAGATGGACTATGAGGTCCTTTCTGTATAATTTTTGATTCTTTGATGCCCCAGGTCTCTCAGCATACCTAAACTCAGTGTGACTTTAGTATGTTTCATAGTTTGTAAATCCCATTATTTTATCATTCATACTCACACTATTTTTCTCTGACCTTTACCTTGATCTTGTCTCTTACCAGGGCCTGTGTCAGTACCCAAAATTTCTAAATCTAATTTTCAGTCTTAAGTCCATTGTTGATTTATTATTTCAGCTTCTTTATATCCTCTCACATCCTCTGTTCTGTAATCACTCTTTAAAAAAAATTGCTCCTGAGCTGTTATTTTTTATTAAATTTTGTTCAGTCATCCTTTACAAGGCCAAAAGATTTCAACTCTGATGGGTCTTTCAGCAGCTTTTTTTTATTCTGGGTGAATTCCCTGCTCAATTTACATCTGTGCTTGACAGTGTAACCCTGAGCCAAGAAGCTGGATCCTTTTTGCATTTGACATTAGAAGGTCTCCAGCCTGGTGATTGTTGGATAGCGGGACTCATTTCCAAGGGAAGGATCTGCTTGTTTCACGCCTTGTATGCTGGGGATATACAGCAGCTTTATGGGACCCAAAAGAGCAATTCTTATCAGACACCATCAGAGATCTGCTTCCCAGGGACTAATGCCTGAGCCTTGGAATAGTTATTCAAAAGGATGAAAACAAAGGGTAAGATACTGACCCTAGCTCATCAGACTCATCTGAGATGTCTCACTGTTGGACAGATTTCAAGGTGGGATAAAGACACCTCCCTGTCTGCAAGACTTTTGTTGCCTGGCTTCTCCCCATGGCCAGCTCCCCACTTGTCACTCCTGGCTGTTGTAGGGTGACGCCTGACAAGCACTGTCCGGACTGCTCCTCCCCTGCGCTGGGGCAGCGCAGAAAACAAAAGGTGTAATACTGACAAGTGCTGCCCTTGAAGAAAAGCAAAGCTCTGAGAAGAGTTATCCCTTTGTGGAGTCCTTGAAGCAGGAATGTCTTTAAACCAGCAAGGGTTTGTGGTTTTTCTTTGGCTTTTGGTTGGGGTTTTTTGGCAGGGTAGGATTTGGTGGAGGGGTTTGTGTATGTGGTTTTTGGTTTGGGTTTTTTTGGTGGGTTTTTGTTTGTTTGTTTGTTTGTGGGTTTGTTTTTTTTTTTTTAATACCAGGATTCTGTGCTCTTTACAAGAGCATAAAAGATTTCAGGGTCAGTTATTTGACATAGATGTCCCGTAGGAATTTGCTGTTTTGTACCACAGAGTTAACCTGTCCTCATCCCTCTTGAATTCTTCTCTTGCCACCTTTGACCCTCTGAGGAATTTTTTCCTTTAAAATAAAGGTCTCTCATAAATCCTCTGCATCAAATTCTGATTTTATTACCTAAACAGCTGTGAGCATTAGAATGTTCTTTGTGATAATGAGTGTGGGAAAATTAATAATATTCAATTAATTATACCAGAGGTTGAAAGGCTGAAGATTAACCTTTTTTTTTGTACTGTAGAAATACACACAAAAACTACTTATCAGCCACTCGTTACATCTTGCACCTTTATAATTACATGATTACTGCTTATTTGGCTGAAAAACTGGCATGGCATCTTTGGTACTTCAATTTATATTAACTCAGATGATTAATTAACAATTAGAGGTGTGAGTTTAATTCAACAAAATGGTAATACAATTCCATTTCAAATATGACAATGTGATAAGTAAAATTGGCCTTCTCATCTGTGCTAATCTGACCATTATCCTCTCTTTGCATCTTAATAGGAACAGGATTTTATTTATGTCTATTTAGAGATATCCTTAGAATGTACCTGGCTTTATGAGCTAAACTTATCAAAGATCTTTATGAAATTGTAATTCAGTGACTTTTATGTGGATGGTTTGAGTATATTTTTCAAAGATACCATAAAATATAAGAATGTAAACTACAGCTGTATTTAGCTCAGAAATTTATGAGTGTGTTTATACTGTATATATTACTGTACTGCTACATATTTGCAGTCGTATTAACATCGGGCAATTTTCTAACTTGAATTATCAGAAAAGGGAATTAGGAAATGTAATGCTAGCCTTAGGGAAGCAAATTTTTTTCACAACTCCTATCTGCTAATATCACCTGCCAATGATTTAATAGTGTTTATAGTTTCTGCTCACATTTCTTAGCTTTCCTTTTTATCCGTTATAGTCTGTGTACTGGGTAGACGCCTGCAGCCAATTGCTATTACTTTGTAGCTCCTACCTTTACTCACCAAATAGCTATTTCCTTTTTTATTCCTTTTATTTATTCCTGTAAGGTAGTAACTGTTAGCTGTTGTAAAACTGCAATCTCATTGGAAAAGGCTCACACTAATAAATTCACCGCTGAGATTAGGACTTTAAAACGTTAATGTCTTTGTCTTTCTTTGTGCTAACATATATTGTTGTATTGATGCTTAAAGAGAAACCTTTAAACTTTTTAATTACCCAAAGAGGCATTATGACAGCAAGGCAGCATTTCTGGACAGTCTTTGGGATCATGTTTTTTTAGGTACTACCTCGTTTGGGAATTCTTAGTGCATCTCCCTAACAAAAATATGTCCATAGTTTGAGTAAAAATAAGGTGCCTAAGGGATTCTTAAGGTTCTTTATCAGCAATATGAACTGTTGCAATGTTTATTTGGCTTTGGGTCTGTGGTCCTTTTTGTACTTAGTAGTCTGCTCCTGGTTGAAAAGAGATCACTGAGCTCATCTTGCACCTCTTTTACAAAACTCCAGTGTTGTATTCTGCTCTCTCTTACCCTTTCTTGCTTTCTCCAGCTGGCAGCAGATTTTTCCATGGTTACAGGTGGAAGGTGTTCTTCAAGTCCAACTCTGTATATTCCTGGGAACTGACTGACCTCTCCTCCCTGATTCTGATAAAGCCCAGTAATGACAATGCAAATGTTATTTAGTTACTACAGTTAGTCTGGGAATGGAGCATAGCATAAAAGCATAGCAGAAAACTTTCATGCCCTATAAAGGGTTATCTCTCTGGGATAATTGTCCTTTCCCACATAGTCTTTAGTCTCATGGAATTGGTAATTCTGAATCAAATCTCACTTTGGCACAGCTCTAAAATTATTCAGTTGCACCTGATTGGTCTTATTCTAGCATAAACCTAAAGTAATTGCTCTGCTTGTAATAAAATTAAGATTCACAATTGTTTTTACACAGGAAACTTTTCCAAAATTTTAAATATTTTTCACTCTCAGAAATGCGCTCTCATTGTCTCCTGAACTGTGCCTAGGCATATCTCACATGTATAGATAGAACTGGCTGAACTGTGTTTCCTTCCAATTGATATTAAGGAGGATACCTTTCTGTTCCACCACTGGACATGTGCCATGTATTTTCAAATGTCCATTATTTCACAAGCTGTATCATAATCAGAATTAAGGTTTTATCAAGAGGACTTTTGATGCTAATATTACTTCTAATATTTAATGCTTAGAATTAATAGAATTAGTCATTATATTATTGGATTTGAATACATTGATACTGAATTCTGTTATGCAATGTGTCCTACATGCACTGGATAATTCATTCATCTATCTTCTAAAAATGTATAAGTACACTGTACTGAGTGCAGACTTGCATTTATTATGCTATGTAACTAATTCTAGTTTTACTGAAGGAAAATCACCAGCCTAATTTCAGACATTCCCAAACTTTTAAAATTATATTGTTGTTTAGATTTATTTATTACATAAGCCAGTCTGCATAGGGATACTTTACATGGGTCTAACTGACATCACAGTATGACTGTCCTTCAAAAAATTTCTGAAACTGTTCACCTTATATGACCTTTGGTTGTGAATACAGTTAGGCTGGAATTGTTTTTTACATTGCCTAAATTAGAGATGTTCTTAATTATAGAGATATAATTGAGCTGTTACAAGTTTGTGTGCCAGTAAGCCTTAACATGTTTGCATTGTAATCTTCTCAATGACTGATCTTTGTGTTGGGATGAGTTTGTATCTAATAGAAATTAACAGGAAAATCAGCATCCTTTTTTGAATCCCATTAGATTTTTAAAAATCAAGACAAAATTTGGTGGTTTGTTATACTTGCTCTGACCACCTCCCCTTGCTGCAGTTTTCAGTCACCAACAGAAGTATTTCTGCACAAATGCCTTGAAACAACAATCCTGAGTTTGTACTTGCTTCCTTTATTTTTTTATTTTTTTGTGAGGAGCAAGTGCAAAGAGGGANCAAGTGAAAAGAGGGAACTTTATTAAAAAAAAAAAAAAAAAAAAACCTCAACCCAAACCCTTCAGTTTTATGTTGAAACATTGAGAAACCTCTTTGCTTTTCAGTTCAGCATGTAATCCAGCTATAAGTTATCATAAGGGTTGTGAGAGGCTGCTGTGGAATGGCATGAAGTTGAAATTGGAAGGGGAATTGGATGGAGAATTAGAAGCTCTGGGGTTTTTATTCTTGGTTGGACTATAAACCTGCTATATGACCTTGAGCAGATCAGATTAACCTGACTTTCCAAAGCATTTGCACTCCCGAACTGGATCTATACATTGGTCAGCTGCAATTTCCTTTAAGGTGAGAATAGTGCCTTAATAAGGTGCAGGTAGTTCATTACCACAGAGTGCTGCAGAATTCTCCAATGAAAAGCATTACAGGCAGTGTAATACAGGAAGTATTATTAGGAACTAATAATGTTATAAATTAGTATTAATAATATATTTAGGTTTACTGTACGATTTTGTACTTTACCCCAAAGCAAGATAAATCATAAGAGGTTTAAAAGCTTTTTTAGAGTGAAGTGCAGCAGTTAAGGGTCTTTAGTACATTTCTGTAATATTAAAATGATTTTTCATCCAGCATACAGTTCTCAAGTCTATTCTAAGGTTTTTAAAAAATAAGACGAACAGCAGTGCAAGGTATTACTTACTTAATTAGCCCTTTCTGCAAGGAATGAATTTATTTCTGGACTACATTTCTGCTTAGTAACTGTCATATCTGTTGATGTTCCTGATGTTACTAAACAGCACCAACACTACCAAATACTAGGGAAAAATGTAATAAGGCATTGTAATTCTGGTCATGTGTCATGGGGTTAGTTTCATAAGAATATTTTCAGGTTCTTCATTGGTGCAGTGCACCAATGTAAAATATATTGTTTTCATTATAAAAAGCAGTTAATATCTTCTAAAAATGTAATTGCATAAAGGCATAAAAGCAACACAAAATTATTCAAATAAAATTCCAATTATATATGATAAATCTTCTTTAAAACCTTTACATTTATGTAGCAATTATAACCTAACCACAGGATCAAACATCTTAGACCATCACAGAAATCAATCAAATATCTTAGGCCGAAGCTCAAAGCTGAAATGTTGTCCTGATAGAATTGTTCCCAAAGGCAATTTTGATCTATTTAGGATCCAGTTTTACAGTGCATTTTGAATTTGATTTTTTTCTGTAGTATTTCCTGAGTAAGGTTTTTTCCTGGCAATGATTCTAAGAAATTCATAAAACAACTAATTAATTTGAAAAATGGTTAAAATGGTTAATAACTGTGTTAAATTATTTTTCAAACAATACTTCAGTCCACAGAATATGCAGAATTCCTTCTGCTACTTGCTATCTGAATGTGTTTTACAGAGAACTGCTGATTTCAGATGGTAAATTAAGCAGACTCTCACTCACATCAGAAGTGAACCTGAGAATATTTTGGAAGACCAATCTTTCCTCAGTGATAAGTATGACTTTCTCATTCAGCTTACAGTCTTCTTGGGGTTTCAGTATTTGCACCTGATTATTAGGTGCATGAAACTAGAAAACTTGGTTGGGGATGAAATGTTATTGTGTTTGAATTTTTTTTTAAACAAAATTAAAAAGTGAATTTGAGAATTTTTTCACCTGTCGCCAGATCTAGGAAGAGCACATCTCACTCTATACTACTGCAGAGTCCCAGTATCAAATATTTTGGGTTTTTTTACTCTGGTTTTACTTTATTTCAGAGAAATTCCTGCTTTTTTCCCTCTTCCTTTCTATTTTTTCAATTTAATCTATTAACCTAGTTAGTCCCAAGAATACTAATTCTCAAGAAATCTAAAAATATATTTCTTTCAAGTTAAATAAAATTGCCTAAAATACCTGTCAAGAATCAGTTCGTGAAACTGTTTAAAAATGAGATAGTTTCAGAATTTAAAACAGATAATGAGCTGTATGTGTCCACCTTAGTATTTATAAGTAATCCCTTGCTTGGCAGACATTCAGGCTGGTCTTCCCTTAGTTCAAAGTACTCGTAATCTAATGTATAGATGTGCAAGTGCATTTCTAATGTATAATGTATAATGTGCTGTATTACCATGAAAGAGGTAAACTGAGAAGCATGGTAAGATTTTTATAAAAAAAACCACCTCAGTCTTTCTGAAAGAATTTTAATTTAACAGTGAAGATGAATAGAATGCAAACTAACACTGGGATTTCAGAAGAAGTTAAAAGAATGACTAACTGCTGCCTTGGCTCCTTCTCCCTTCTCCCTTCTCCCAAATCCCTTCTGGCACCACAGGTCTGGAAAGATGCCATACTGTCATATGTTGCTGCTTCTGAAACCATCTCATGTGTAGCCGTGCCTTTCCTCAGATTGAACTGTTCAGGAACCTTGTGATTTGGGAAAAAATTGGCTTGAAATGATTAAAGCAGAGTCCCTTCTTTGAAAATTAGCATTCCAGGAATCATCTGGGGTGTGATGCTTCAGATTTTGTGCTGTGAATCCTAAAGAGTTTTCCAAAACCAACATTAGCTGTCATTATTTTAAAATGCATTTTAATCCCTCAGCAGCACTAAACAGCATGGTTACCATTTCCAAACTTGCCATCCAAAGGAATAGTAACTATAAATGATTTTGGTATAAACACACCCATTCTTCCCTCCTGTGATCGCCATAGAAATTCTCACATTGTTTGCTCTTGGGAGCTTCAAATAGAACTTCTGTGTGAAGTTCCTAGTAAAAAAATTTGTGATCTTTAAAATGAAACCTCCTTTCAAGTTTTTAAAGAACATCATTCCAGTCTGTCATTACAAGGCCAATTCTTACTTAGGCTTTTCCAATATTTAGTGATTGTATCCTCACTGTTCTTAGCTTAAACTGTGCTCTTTTTGAAAGAAGCAGTTGCCCCCCCTTAAGTCTTGCTTGAACATAACAAGGAATGTTCTCCACAGATTCCCTCACTAAAGTCATAGTTCCTTCTTAAATGACAATTTTACGTTTAATATTTGCTATATAACTGTGAGTTTAGTGCTCATTGAGGCTGACTAGAGTAATTCCCTAGATATCCAAGAAGCTGGAGAAGTGCTGGAGTCCAGGGCAAGTCCAGAGAAGGTTTCAATAAAATTTAGAAAATAGATTTAATGAACCTGCTGCATTGCCTAGACTGTTATTATAAAAATTCAAAATCTTTAAGCCTGTAAAATAAGACTCAAAGTAAACATTTTTTAAATAGCAATGTTGAATGCTCCTCAGTGTCATGGCAAATGGGAATTGGCTATGTTTTCTAAGGGATGAAGTACTGTGACCAATATGTTCAGAGAAAGGGACACAGTAAACACTAGAGAAGGAACTAAGGTTGTAACATTTCTGAGACTACTTTAAAATATAAGCCATAATTCAAAATTATTCCAAAAATGCTTATTGTGTTTTAAATGACTGTGCAAAAAAGCTTGGTTTTGCATGCTACATTGAAAACAAAACAAGAACGTAGATATAGCCCACAAATGTTAAAATCCTATAATTGCTCAGAAATGGAGTGAAACTGAGGAGTCCTCTCAATGGGAATTTGTCCTGTAGGATTTTCAAAATTAAAAACAGACAATCCAAGCACAGTGGTCCAAGTGCAGGTGTTGCATTGATCTGAATATTTTTTATGACTCTTGTTGTGATGGCAAACCTGTAAGCAATCTGTTTCAAATACTATATAAAAGAGTTGCCCAGGAGACTTCAAATGTCAGTAACACTGTTACACTGATGTTTTCTTTCACTTACACCTGCACATGCACATACCTGCGAGCCTGGAGTTTTTACAAATTTTGAAGATATTTAACATTCACCACTTCTTAAAATGGCCATATGCAATGTCGTTTAAGTAAAAGAAGCTATTCAGCCTCAAGCAGACTTGCTTCCCTGGAGAAATCTCTCAAAACTTCGCCTATATCTGTTTTGTTTTCTGTGTCTAAGTAAACAGAATTATTTTTGTATGATTCATAGCTTACTAGAACTCAGATGGTGGCACCATCATCCAGGTCTGTTATTTATATAAGAATATACTATTCTAGCAGGGAATTTGAGGAAAGGTGTTGACTTTCAAATATTCTTAGGAATTATTGTTATCATATGGAGTGTGGTATTTAAAACAAGAGAAGTATGTGGAAGATAATTAGGAAAATCAAAGCAAGCAACAAATGGTCAGGATTTAAAATCAGGTAAACAATTCTATTAGAGGAAATAAAAGTTGTTGAAAGGTTAATATCCATCATTGGTCACTCATAGTAAGGAGAAAAAACCCCAGCATATGGGACTTTTCTGTCCATCTGAAATAAAGTCAGGGGAAACTTCCCTATAAATTTCCTATTGGGATCACAGATTAGCTTTGTGAATTGAATTGTGAGTTGAATTTTTTAACTGATTATGAGTTTAGAAACACTGACTTGTCTCATTTTATTTTGCAGATGCCTCAGAAGCTTGCTGCGTGCTTACCACAGGTTCTGCCAACCATCTCAAGAGGGGACTCACTTATTATTTCATTAATTGAGCAAAACATTATCTTGAAATAATTATTCCTCTCCACATGGCCTTCCTACTTGTGTCAGCTTATCTTCTGCTGACTCATGCTCGGGGTGCTCCTGTGGAGAATGGGGCACTGTTGGAAACACTGAAGTCACAAGTGGGATTATTCAGCAATAAAAGTGAACACTATTCAGCACAGGTGAGACCTCCTGGCACGAGCCGACAAATACCTCAGACAATCATCATAGGAGTTCGTAAAGGAGGGACCAGGGCTTTGCTGGAAATGTTGGATATTCATCCTAACATTGTGGTGGCAGCTACCGAAGTCCACTTCTTTGACTGGGATGAAAATTATGTCAAAGGAATAGACTGGTATAGAAATCTGATGCCGTTTTCTTACGGAAATCAAATTACAATTGAGAAAACACCAGGCTATTTTACATCACCACAGGCTCCAGAAAGAATCCATGACATGAATAGCTCCATTAAACTGCTGCTTATTCTAAGAGATCCCACTGAGAGAGTTATATCTGACTATACCCAGGTATATTACAACAGAGTAGAAAGTCACAAGCCCGTTCAACTTTTTGAAGATATTGTTATTAAGAATGGAATGCTTAATACCAAATACAAAGCTATTCAGAGAAGTCTATATGATGTCCATATGGAAAAGTGGCTTAAGCATTTCAGTTTGGATCAGATTCACATAGTGGACGGCAATACTCTGATCAAGGACCCTCTTCCAGAATTACAAAAAGTTGAAAGATTTCTAAATCTTCCTTCCCGAATTATGTCTTCTAATTTTTATTTTAACCAAACCAAGGGATTTTACTGCATCAGAAGTGATGGGAGGGAGAGATGTTTACATGAATCCAAAGGGCGTCCCCATCCTCTTGTCAACAGCACTGTTTTAGAGCAACTGTATTCTTACTTCAGAGAGCACAATGCAAAATTTTACAGGATGGTTAATCATTCCTTTGACTGGCATTAACACATTGGGAGTCAATGCTGCTTAAAAAGGGCCTGAGACAAACTTTCAGACATATCTTTCTAAACTGTAAAAACTCGTATTATGAGAATTAAAATATTGGTTATATGCTTCATTGGAATAACACATCTGTTGACTCATCGAAACAGTACTCTTTGTGTTGGGAAAAATAAGCTTTATGTATTTGTATGATTACTGGGAGTCATATTCTGATCTTCTTTCTCTCACATGCAAATACATTAACTTCAGCAGACTTAGCAAAGATATATCTCTACAAGATTTTTGCTGTTTTGGAAAAATGCATCTAACTGTAAAAAATGTAAATATTGGAAATAGTATTCAAACTGTGCTGTATTTTTAGTTGTTAGTATTTTTTATATCCCACATGACAGTGGTGTTGATTTATAGAATTTTTCATAAAATAAGTTTAAATTGTATGTATAAATATGGGCATACATAGTAGCTCCAATAAATCAATCATCATCTTTAATATGCTGAAGTACCTAATTAATAAGAAAAGGAATCTATTTCACCTGTAATTTTGAATAGGTGAACTAGAAGCTACCTGTCTGCATAACATGAGTATTAAACCATGCTCTTACTATCTTGGGTTTGCAAAAAAAAAATCTCCAAAGTAAGAATATGAACTGTTTGAAGAAGGTTAAAGTAAGAGTTCTGGATGTGAAAAAAATAAAATATCACAGGAATACTGATATTCTATACACTAAAAAAAAATCAATGCCAAAAAGTTATTAATGATTAATGAGCAACTGTACAAATATTTGATTGCATAAATTATGTCACTTTGCTCTTGAATGGAAAAGCTCCTAGTACTACCATATGAATTATGTTTGTTCTCTGTGTTCTAGTTATTCTATTGTTGTCCTGATTTTGGTTTATATACCTCCATTGGCACAACGGTTCCTGTTAAAAAAAATATTATTTTCTTGTCCCCTGAAGCATGGTGTAGTTTTATTTTGCTATTTCTGATGCAGACCATGGGACAGTATCAACATTAAAATAACCTCTTGTTGTGTTACATATCTCAGACACAGTGTTCAGTATGACATACTCAGCTTATATGTAAGAACCACAATCACTTTTATCCCTGCATCAGGATTTTATTTTCTTAACAGTATTGTGCTGATTTTTCTGCTTTTTCACAAAAACGTTTTATTACATATCAATACCAAAGAAGAAAATCATCTCTGAGCATCAAACCCAACTGAACCCTGGTGAGGGTCCTGCATCTGTGTCCTTCTACCTAAGTTACTGTTCAGCCTAAAGGAGTGTATGTTCCTCCCATGGGATTCTTCCCCTTTCCAGGCTAAAAGGTATGTATTGTAGGGCTGGTTTTTAGGTTTTTAATACTTTATGAGCGGGCTAGTTAGGCAGACAGCAGTATTCCTCTGAAGCTGGATAGAATTAGACTCAGATTATGTAGAAATAGCTCGTATCAAATATTCTCTCAAAAAATGTAAAATGCTAAAAGTAATATAATAAATCTTATTCTTTATCTGTTCTACTACTTGTATATGTATGTATGAGAGAAAATATGCTGTATTTATGAGAGCAAATTGTTTTCATTAGAATATAATTAATCTCTGAAATTACCTTTCTGAAGTATATTTACTACATCACTGATTTCTACAGATGGTGCAAATTTTCTTTTACTTCTGCCACTTTTCTGAGATTATGGCTTCTTAATTATTAATATTGATCAGATGTAGGCACTAAGAAATACAATGTCAAATAAGAATCTGTGGCAAGACAAAAATATTTGTTTCAAATTATCCAAGGAACAGAATGTTTATGCTGGTCTTTTACCATCTCTACAAAGACATTGGATAGGCAAACTGTAATAATTACAGTTGTGCAGTCTAACATTATCTTCTTTGTCTTTTACCCAGTAAAAAGCTAAAACAGAAAATTTCTGAACTCTGAATTAACATTATGATTCTATACCAGAATAGCTCTTTCTATTTTGTGGGCACAACACTTTTGTCGGATAAGAGAACACCCAAATCCGGATTCCCAATATTGTCTAGCATGGCTGGTTCTTTCTGACCAATGCAATCTCACTGACAAACAAAATTGCTTCCAGTCCACTCATTTCACAAATATATCAAAGGGAGCAACATAAATGCAGCTTATATCAGTTAAAAATATATTACTTTCTGTTTCTTATACATTCTGAAAATCTACTTTTCCTCTTTCTTATTTTTTTCTTGCAAGAAGCAAATTTGTAAACAATGTATACTTTAACAAAAGTTTCAGGTAGATGTTAGTAATTGAAAAACTCAGATGTCTATATGCTACATTAAATTTCACAGTCTTCCAAGAAAAAGGAAAGGAGAAAAATCTAATGTCTTTCTATATTTATGCTTGCAGGCATCAAGTCTTTCTTCTCTGAAGTTTACAGCTAATCTTTAAATGAGCTGAATGCAGGAGCGCCAGTTAGCAGAAGCTGTATGCATCTTTGAAAATGCAAGTCCCTTTCTGGAATTTACATTTCAAGGAGAGCTGAGCTGTATGGATTAGTGATGCATATATCTATTTGATTTGTTATCACTCCTCATTCCTGTTCAGCATTTTGGGGAAGAACAGAGTTGATGGAATGAATTTAATGATTATTTTAGAGTTTACTGATATAATGAGAAGTATATTAAGCATTAATAAGTATATTAATATAATGTGGGTGAGGGGTTAGTAGGTTTGGTTTGGTTTTATGTAAAGCAAGATTCTCATAAGAAATTCTTCTGTGGTAAGTGGTCAAAAACCATGCACCTTAACCTCTGCAAAACATAGGTTAGACTGTAATTTTACATTGCAAACTTTTAGTCAGTTCCTCGTTTTGTAGTCTGAAAAATATTCTTTCATGCCATCCTGACCTTTTTCATTCTCGCAGTCTTTAACACTCCTTCCTGTCCTTCCCTCATGCTCAGGAAGGGAATCAGATCAACTTAGCAGACAATCCACTGAACCATACTTGAGTAAGTAAAAAATACTCAGTTTTTGACACTTGAAATTCAAAAATAGTCAATTTTTTGGAAAGACCTGTAGGCTTACAATCCATATGCAGATATTAGTAACAAGAGAGTTTGCAATTGAAGAAATGACATATATCTCATGAATTTACACAACTGATAGTAAACCAGAAATTGCTTTTCTCATAACTGATCATCAAATAACTCTAATCTCATTATCTGATACTCAAGTGTTGTTTGCAAAAGTAAATTTCACATGGGAAGGCCATTTGAAGTAGTCATGCAGTTGTTTCAAAGGTTTTTGGTGGCATCTGGAAAAGATGATATAATTACATGTGCGAGACTACTGCAGAATTTATGATGGTTTGTCCAGCTTTTGATGTTGTTTTACATTCCAGAAATACTAAGCTTTCACTTTAAATATTGTTCCTTTCCTTCTTTAGTAAAAATGCCATAGTTATAGTTGCTTTGATCTAATATTACAGAGAATTCACCATATCAAGCTACTGTAACTGGATCAGTTTAACCACAACAAGCAGCACACATTAAATGTCTAGATGAGTCTAATATCACCTCCTTCTTTTTCTTTTTTTTTTTTTACTATATACATTATCTATAGTACATTAAAAAAAATTACCAGGAAACTTGAAATCTAGGAATTTTTTTCCCAAAACTCCTAGTACTTACCTAATGTGAGAGAAATGAAGAAGTTCCTGCATTGTACTCTAATCCATTATTTTACCAGGAAGAGTGTTGGACTTTTCCATTGTATCCCCTGTATCCAGCTGCTCAAAAGCCTTGGACCTTGGCTTCTGGTCTTTCACAACTTAGCCTTGAAAGCTTAGCATTTAGAGTCCCTCTTAACGGATCCCTGTTAAAGCACAGACATTTTTTTATTGTGGAAAACTTTGCAAAGGGCACACACATCATTGCATGCTGCTCCTCATCAGCTCCTCTATTATCTTCTTGATACAAAACTGATAATCCTAGAAGGATTAGCTATTGAAGACCAATCAGATTGACTACTGTAGGGAAGCTTATCCACATAAGGAGTTTTCTGTCTTCATGCACATCAAAAAGATATATTTTTTTTTTCTATCAAATTTGACTGCTTATTGCCTTTGTCAATTCAGATGTTTTCAAGAGTTGGATAAAAATTTTAATTTTTTTATAATCCCTATAATTTTTTGTTTAATCTATGTGGTCAAAACCAAAATTATGATTTATCAGTTTGTATACACAGTTTAACCAAAAAATAAAAAAAAAAGAAAAAGAGAGACTTACCCCCAGAAAGCTTTGATTCAAAGAAAGAATTACACAATAACTTTTCTCTGAAAAGAAAGGAATATTTAAATTATTAAAGTAAGTATTATACTACTGTAGATTATTATTTTCTATACTTGTGGATTTGGTCTTCATTTCCTTCAAAAGCTTGAATTTTGTCATAAATACACATTGGAAATAAAATCAGTAATAATTTGCCTAGCATATTAATAATTACCAGCAGTTAATGAACAGTATTCAGTTCCTGGCCAAATAGTTTCCGCTCTGATTATTCCAAGTTTCAATGTGACTTTATAAATTGTTTTGCTATTTTCTACAACTAATTTAAAAGTTAGAACCAAGAGTGGCTAGAAAGACTCTGTAGTATCATTCTGTGATTATAGAGGAGCTGTACTGTCTTGCCTTTAAGGTTAATTAACAGTGACATGAGCTTACCACAATTCCTGAAAACATTTTGGAAGCCAAGACACTAACAGAACTGCAATGTATAAATCAGTCCTTGAAGGTGAAACTGCTACTCAGGGAAAATACAACAGATTAAAACAGACTGATAAAAATAATAGTTTTCCGTGAAAATAGATATGATGAAAAATGCAGACTCTCCTGTATTAGCCCATGTAACAAGTACTGTGAGGTCTATTTTCTTATTCAATATAGTTTCACACTTTTACTTTGTGTATTCTTTCAGTGCCATTACAAAAACCTCACAGTAAGTGTTTAAAAAATATTTTCATGTAAATTCTCAACCAGGGGTACACTTTTTCTCTCAAAGGCCATTTCTCTAGTAGTATTTCTGAGATAAAAAGGTGTTTTGAGTCACCCTGCAATAAAAGAATTATCATGCCAGAATTAATATTACTTTAATTTGTTACAGTTCTCAATAAAAAACACTTCTATACAGGGATAGATAATAGCTTAACAATCTCAGTATTTTCTCTCACTTCATTACATAATACAACCATGTTCCAATTTTTCTTACTCTGATGAATGTTAGACTCAACACATTATCACCCTAAAGCACCTCCTTTCAGATTTAAATCAAGTGGCAGTAATTAAAGCTAAACACAGGTAATTAAGGAGCCATTCCCTTTGCTACTTGGACATGGTAAGGTTTTCTTTTTGATCCATCATAAACTTTCTGTTAGGGATGTACCAGCCAAAGTTGCAATAGGAAAAATAAGACAAGGGCAACTAGAAGTTGATAAAACCTGAGCTGAAGGCCCTCTTCTGTGACATATTTGTTAACCCAACATGGCACAGTTACAAATGAAAATTATTTTGCCCTGATAAAACAATGCACAGGACTAAGATGCTGTTTCAGGGATTTAGCTAGCTCTTCTACACATCTGAATGAATTTTGAAATCATTAGGCTATTAGGAATATACATGAATATACATGTTCAAAACACTGCATTTCACCTTATTAGGGAGTCCTACAGTGCTGTAGGACAGGTTGAGTATATTATGCCCATCCTTGGGTGAAATTCTGCAATGATACCCTGGTAAACTGGATGAGGAGTAACAACTATCCTCACTAAATGTTGGGCATTTTAAAATGCCTAATGGAAAATCAGCAGCACTGGATGCAGCAGGTTTATTGTTGATTTGACAAGGACTGTCAACCTAGAAAAATGCTGTGCAGCTGTCAAGAGAAGATTTAAGATGCCTTTTCTATACTCTGCCATGATGCAAATCTACAATTCAAGACAAGTGATGCAGATGGAACTCTGCAAACTGCAGCAGGGCAGTGCTGCCTCAAGTGAAGAAAGATTAAGGGCTCATAAACAACATATGCTGCAGTTACACACATGCATCATACACAGCTTACAAAATACACTGAGTTTAAAACAAAAACAGGCAGAATCTACAGCTGGGCACTAAAGTGATGCTGTTGAAGGCATACCAAGCCAGAGGTTAACAGTTATATATGAGCTATCTGTAACTTATTATTTGTCATATTAATTATGTGTTTGCCAGACAACCAGTGTTTATGTGATAGAGGTTCTTTGTCAGGTGTACATATGATAAAATGAATAAAATGGATGCGCAGATTATCTGGGGAAAAAACAGCCAGTGGATCATATATGTAGGGCCTACTTATGCACAGGAAGCACACCAGGACAGGGTTCAAGCAAACTGCCTTTCACACTTTTAAAAAACAAACTTTCTCTATGTTTAGTGTCTTTTAATTGTGTGTGTGCATATGTGTGTGAGTGTAAAATCCTCCTCTGCATGTTTTAGTAACAAATGGGGAATTTTAAAATTCAAATGCCTCCAAGAATTTAAAAATACTTTGGCTTCAGTGTCCTAAATAAAGTATTACCATTCAAAAGTTACTGCATCTTCAGCAGCATTACAACACCATTCACTTCCGATTTAGTTCTTTTATGCCTTGCACTGCTCCCTCTCATCTCTCCCTTGAAAATATGCTTTCATAGGAAATACCTATTTTTGCCAGCTGATTAAAATGTTATATGGGTACAGTTCACAATATGCATCATTTGCATTAAAAATACAAAGATTAGGCATGGGGATAGCCAAGTTTTACCCTTCCAGATGAATGGGGAAAATGGCCTATGAAATATGACTATGGTCCCTTAAAATGGGCTCCTGCTGAGTTGTGCTGAGCTGTGTGTCCCAGATCAGAGAGAGCAGGACTGCTTCAGCAGCCAAATGTCCACTTGCAGCAGTTTTTGAAAGTTGAGGTGAGTGGTTTCCTCCTTCCATTAAGCAGAGGCTCAGGCTTCCATCTGAGAAAATTTTTTTGCCACTTGGTAGAGTACCTGTGTGGAAATGAGTGATCAGGTACCTTTTTACACCTCAAATCACCCACCAGACAGACTTTTGCCAAATTGCAGTATGCATTCCATTGGTAACAGCAAACTAAATTTGGAAGCCCCTCCCCCCCCCCACCTCCCCTCCCC
>WBMY01004200.1:823323-882149 GCA_013397315.1 Donacobius atricapilla | reverse complement strand
CCCCCCCCGCCTTTTTAAACTACATTCTCCATTATTTTTGTGCAAAGCACTGGTTTTCAGAGATAGTAACTATGCTAGATAAATAAAGCTACTCAAGTAAATATGAATAAAATATCCTAATCTGGCTTTCTGTACCTACTAGATACACTGAGCCAGAAAATACAGAAGCTTGTTATCTGTCTTCTTGGAGTCCTTTGTCCATGACTCCTTTTTATCAAATAAGAATTGGGTACTGTTGTGTATGCTAGTATGACTCCCTATCTGATCATCTGTGTATTATGATCAAAGGGAACAGGATTATGTTACCTCACTTTAATACTAGAACCCAGAATATTTACATCACATAAATGCAACTTTCCTTCCAGTCACCCACTAACTTTGATTTTCTCTATCCATAAATCTGTGTATGATTTTGTTGTTCTTGGCATATTTTTTTCATTTATTAATGAATTCTGGCTTCTCTCTTTTATGGAATAAATAATTTTGATCTTAAATTGAGCTTTCCTGATCTGAGAACAGTAAAAGCTAAAACATATGCTATGGTTTGCAAAAATAAATATTTTTTGTCTCTCTGCTGTGTTAGTATGTCAGGGAATCAGATTAAAACCTTGCAAGTGATTAAGACAAAATAATCAATCCTAGCAGATATAGCAAGCATAATTAAAGATATTTTGGGGGGATGGGTTAAAAAAAATCACCTTCCATTTTAAGAGAAGAATTCTCTGGTATTTAATAGAAGCATTTGGATTCATGTGTTCCACTAACATAAAGTGACACTGATGACAGTCCGCTACAGCAACTGCAGTAAAACTACTCTAATTTGTGTTAAGAATCCAGCCTGAAATTTATATACCTAGAGAATCCTACTTCAGTCTTAGACAGCTGATAAACCAAATTAAATAGCTGTAATTTTGGAAACATAAATACTCTTATCTCCTAATACACAAATTAAATATTTGATAGTAATGCTAATATAGAAGCTGCTTCTCTACTATTTTGATTTTTCTGTAGAAATTCTAGTCAGTGAGTTAGTCAATGACAAGCAATAAACTACAAGGAGAGGAGGGGGGAGAATTCCTTTATTTGCATCGCTGGCCTCATTCTGTCAACACATCACCCAGATTGCTGGATACACACAGAGATACGTTCTGGCAATGCTAGGAAGGGACCTGCATTTCCTGCTGTCTATTTCGACTTATTAGCAATAGGATGAAGCTTCTGGCACATCTAAAATAAATTAATATTGGAGTAATTCATTTCAAAAAGGTGTCAAGAAAACACGTTGCAGATTCATTCATCACAAACTTGAGACTAATATGTTTTAAAAAAGAATACCATAGTAATTATATTTACATGTATAATTGCCTAAAGCTGAGCCAAATGACAGAATATATTCTAACACTTTGCAACATGCCTTCAATGCTGATTAAGCCACCAGTTCTTAAAATAAATAGAGTATTTTCAATGCTAACAATAAGAGAAAGACATTATTTTAAACTTGTTTTACTTTAGAAAATATTTTATGTGATTACTAAAAGATATTTTCTTATTGCTGTTGATTCAAAGTTGTGTACAGTTACTATTTCTTTGCTCTTTGTTGGTGATAATTTACATATCTTAAATATAGTGCAGCAGTGCTCTTTTAGTGGTAATAATCTGGGCAAAGACAACTGTCAAACTTTACATTATTGCCTTAAATGAAGTATTGCTTGTAAAATTTTATAAGACTATAGCTAACCAATTTATATATAGTATATCACAATGCCAAAACTAAGAGCAATAGAAAAGTTTGAATAAATGTTCTAGCTTTTCCACTACCTTATTGATAGGAAGATGAAAATAAACAAAACAGATGGGAGCCTGATTCTGTGCCTTTGACCAGACAAAAAAATCTTACCTGTCACAGACACAACATCTGAGCTGAAGTTACAGATCTGGACCCTTTGTTTGGATGTGCCTCTATTCTGGTATTTTGTTCACACTGCCTGTGTCTTCAGTAGGAGCTCAGGTACAGTTGTATTCTGCTCACATTAAGTAAACCTGTCACAGTTTCACTGGATGTGCGTGTGGCATATGAATGATGCACAGTCCCCAGTCATGGTATAACCAGAAAACACTTATTAAAAGTGTATATAGCTTTTGTAATATTTTCACTATCAGGTTGGAGTTACACACGCCTGGATAACCAATAAATATAACTGTTCATGTGTCTGCTGACCAATAACGTAAGTGATCATGCTCCTAATATTCACATCAGCATTTTTTCCTTCAAACAAGGGCTTGTATAACAATTTTTTCTGCAAACAGCAGTGGTTCTGCTACCTGTTACATTATAGAAACTTAGTTACATCTCTCCTGCCTTGACTGAATAGTCCTCCTTCTCTTATTTCTAAGCATTCTTTGTCTTCTTGCCCCACATCTCTCCCCTTTTTATTTACTAAGCGTTGTAAAACACGTACAGTGTGTGTCTGCATAAGCATTACCTGCTTTATGTTCTGATTGATAAGCCTTTGAATGCAAGAAAAGATGCCTGGCAAACATAACATAATCACCAAAAGTGTTTAAGTCCCATTGTATCTAAACCAACTACATGTTTAACCCAAGGTCCAAAACTGAAACTTCCCAACCAGAATAGGCCAAAGGGATCCCATCCCAGGTTTTCCTGCAGTTCTCCAGAGAGTTCCTTCAGTTCCTGGATGCTTTTGTGAATGGATTCAGAGTGGTCACTCAGGGTCATACAACACATTCCATCAGTGTCTTCACATCCATGTCCGTGGGCTAACAATAAAGTCTATTGCTGCTCCATTTTGCAGTGTTGCATGACGTACAGAGTAAACATCTGTAAACAGTCCTGTTAAAGCATTACCAATACCATTACTTTCCTTCACAAGACAACAGCCTAGTTTATTATTTGTGTTTAAGGCATGTGCAGTATCAACAGAGGCAACTAAAGAACCAAAAACTCTCTTTGCAGGATTCCAGAATTCAGCCTCAGAGTTACAGTCAGAGCCAAATGACTTAGCATCACATTTATTTTGCCTATGTCATAGTGGCCAGTTGGTTAGTGCTTTGAGACTGGGATGAAACATGGTTAAATCACCAAAAGTACACGGGCTTCCCACTGCTTTACCTGGAATGCCTTTCCATGGTCTGTTGCCATATATTAAAAATATGTTATTGGGCAGGGTTATTGCACTGGTCCCTGCTGTGACTTGTGAGGGAGTAGTAGGATTGCACCAGGCAGAGGCATTATGGCAAATGCCAGTGCCACTTGTATCGACTCCTGTATTGTCTGTGCTTGGATCGTTAGTGTAATTAAGATAAAAACATAAAGGAGCTTTTATAGAGCTTAGTACATCCAGTTCTTTAGGCTGCAATGAGAGCGCAGGGAAGTTACATTTCTCATGCCTGTATTAACATTGCCCAAACACCGTCCCACAGACTGGCCAGCATTAGGTTGCCATGATCCCAAACAACACCAAGACGATCTCCGCTCACCCGGAGCTGTATGATCACGTGCAGCTGTTTGATTGAATAACTTGTTCCACTCATCCTTCATTAAAGGAATGCCAGCCAGGCATGTTTGTATGTACGTGACCAGTCCTAGGGATCCATTTCAAAGTGTAGGATTGGTTAATTGCTTTGGTTACTATGAGCCAAACATTGGTTGTGGGACCCATGCTTCATTCACAGTCTTTGAGAATCCACTGAGAATGACAAAAAAGGCTACATATGTTGTGCCTAAACCCATTGTAACTAATTACCAAACTAAAATTGTGATGCCTGCAAGTCTTCATTCCTTCTGCAGCAGGTTTGATGTTCTTTGCAGGTAACCAATAAGGTCCCCTGGATAGAGAAACACAGCCATATCCATGCCCTCATGTTAGCAAGGGCACAGGGCCTAGCCACTGCCCACTCTGCAAATCTTTATAATAGACAGGTGGCTGAAAATTTGTTAAGGTATCATGGGAAAACCTTCTTTCACCTGCTGTTTTGTTATCAAATCTGGAAATGTTTTAAAAACTTAAAACAAAAGTTGCTTTGTCCACCCCAAGAATGAAAAAGGGTTTTCATTGATTGTGAGACTTATGCTGCACCATTATCAGTTCTCACTACCTCAGGAACTCCTAAGGTAGCAATAGCTCACAGCATGTGCTTAATGGCATCTCCTGCCTTTTTCCCTTTATGAGCGGAGGCAACAAAAAATTTGGCATACGTGTCAACTGATGATACATGCACATATTTCAAGGTGCCAAAAGAAGAAATGTGTGTACCCATCTGCCAGACTTCACTGACACTTAATCCTCTTGAATTTGTACCTACTGTGCTAGGTAAACGCTTAACAAGCATGCACAATTAGGGCAAGAATGAACCATTTGTCTAGCTTGAGAAAAAGTAATATTAAATTGTTTACTCAAAGCTTTGGCATTCTGATGATAGAATTCAAACAAAAACTTTGCCTGTGTAATTTGATTTGGAACTGCTGCCATTGTCATTAGAGCATCCGTGACTGCATTGTCTTCCACTGGAGGTCCAGGCAAAGGTGAGCAAGGTCTAAGACACATAATATAAAAACAATGAGATTGACATTGAACATAATCATACAGAGTAGGTAACAGTATAAACAAATTCTTGTTGTGCACTTGCTTTGGAAAGGAATGTTCAGTATGGTTTAAAATGCCAACTACATACAAGGAATCCAATATTAAGTTGAAAGGCTCATTTTGAAACAACTGAAAAGCCTCTAGAGCAGATGCTAATTCTGCTAGCTTTGTCAACCCTGGATGAAAATCACAGTTTTCCCAATCCCTTGTGGAATTTTTCCAGGCAACAACTGCTTTCTGAATTTTCCCAGAGCCACCAATGAAGACTGTCTTCGCTCTAGGCAGGGGTTGTGACAATGTTAGAAAATACAGCTATTGAGAAAGATCTTTTAAACATTGCAAAAGTTTACTTTTTGGCAAAGAATTAAAAACGTTTCCCAAAAAGTCTGTCAGGGCAACCTGTAAAGACAATGATTCCCAGAAGATATCCTGAAAAGTATCTGCAGAGAAAGGAATGTAGATATGAGAAGGATCTTCCCCACTTTGGGTTTGGTATAATTTTTGTCCTGTGGAAAGAAGTCTAACAAACATGTCAAGTAATGTGGTTACGTTTTTGAAAATGTGTGAGGTAAAAATACCCACTCTAACATCCACAATTGTTGTTTATCATCACACCACTCTGTAATTAATACATATGGTTGGAATTCGGCTATGATAACAAAAGTCTCAGTGGTAACTCTGCTTGTTGTTAGGATACAAAGGACGTCTGAATTTTATCTGTCACAATTTGCAATATCTCGCGGGCTTCTGGATTGAGTTCAGAAGGAGATGTTAAATCTGAGTTTCCCTTAAATTAAATAAGGGTGGCAGTTCCTCAGTGGGTAGGTCTGAGCCAGTTAATAGTTCCTAAAAATTTTTGCCAATCATTTAATGTTTTAATGAAAGTCCACAGCACAATAGGCTGAGGAACAATTTTCTGTTCAAATAATAGAAACCCTAGGTATTTCCAAGGTGAAACAATTTGAACTTTGTCTGTAGCAATACAGAGACCAAATTTGTCAAGAGAAAAACCCAAAAAGACAACATGGTTTTTCAAGACAATGGAGTCATCTGCTGCTAGCAGTATATCATCCATATAATGATGCAATAGAACCACTGAAAATTGCTGCTGCACCAGTTGTAAAGCACTTGTGACCACAAACTGGCATATTGTAGGGCTGTTTTTCATACCTTGTGGGAACACAACCCAGTGATACCTTGAACTGTTGTTCAAGGATGGTAATGAAAAAGCAAGATGAGGTGCATCATCAGTGTGTAACATAATTGTGAAAAAATAATCTTTTAAGTCAATAATTAACAATTCCCAAGTTTCAAGGATCATTGCTGGATTAGGAATTCCAGGTTGCTGCGCACCCACTGGGGCTATTGCTGCATTGATGGCTGTCAGGTCTTGTAAGAATCTCCATCTGCCGGTCATTTTTGGAGTTACGAATATTGGGGTATTCCATGGGCTAGTGGAAGGAGATATATTTCCCAGATTCAATTGTTCTTTGACCAGATTTTTTGCTTGTTGCAGCCATTCCCCTCTGAGAGGCCACTGATCAATCCACACAGAAGTATGTGTTCCATGCGAGTTTAAGTCTTGCCTGCTCATCAGTGACCACTTTTAAAAATCTGTTGTCAGTGTCAGTTCCCACTGTGATAACAGATCTCTTCCCCACAACCTACATGTAGTAGAAGGCACATATGGTTTGAGAGGCACTTGTTCCCCTTCTGGCCCATATACCCTGAGCTCTTCAGCTAACTGCAGTGGCATCTGCTGACCTCTGATCGCTGCCTGCGACAATCGCTGCTGCAGTTGTTAAGGGCCGTGGGGGTGGCCGCGTTTGCTGATGATGGTTATGTGTGCTCCACTACCTGTTAATCCTGAAAAAGACTTGCCATCTATAACACAGGTTAGAAAAGGTTGTTGTATTGAAATAAGTTTAGACCAACAAACGTTAGGAGTACTGTACTCCCAAGACTTCCAGTGTCCCTGTCAACGTTGACAGATGGTATGGATTGCATGTCCAGCAATATAGTGAGTGGTATCAGTTGAGAAATGCATGATCCTGCTGGGATAGTACAAGGCGAGTTAGGAGTCCAAGCTATGATTTTTATTTCACCGCTAGAATCAGAGTTGATGATTCCTAGTAAAATAAAAACTCCACTTTTAGATGCTGATGATTTCCTGAATAGAAATGAGTGGCATTTAAAAGGAAGAGGTCCATTGAAGCCTGCAGGTGTAAGGTAAACCGATGTGTCACTTATTGTGGTTGTGGTGGAAGCTGCCAAGTCCAAGCTGGCACTGCCTGAGGTTCTCCTGATGTAACTTGAGCTGTGTGGGTTTGCTGTGGCTGGATCCTGTTTTGTTGTGGGGCGCTGGATTTTGTGCCACCCTTCAATTTTTGCTGTTGTGGCAGGGGTTTGCCGTCTTTGTCGTACTCAGAATGGCATTCATTACTCCAATGGTAACCTTTCTTGCATCTGGGGCACAGTTTACTAGGTTTTTTATTCCCTTGCTTATTCTTTGAGCACTGCTTTCTCACATGACCTTCCTCTCCACAGGCAAAGCATTTAATTGCTACCCGAGCCACTTGTAGCTGTTTAGCTAAAGCAGCTGCTAGTAAATCTGCTTTGTATTGTTCTGTACCAATATGCGCACACATTTTGATAAAGTCAGTTAAGGAAATACCAGGTTTGTCTTTTATTTGATCAAGTGCTTTACGACAGTCAGTATTAGCATTTTCATAGGCTAAGGATTTCAATAAAACTTCTGCTGCAGCTGGTAAATCAATTTGCCCGTTCACAGCTGTTTGCAAGCGATCGATAAAAGTAATATAGGGTTCTTGAGGTCCTTGCCTTATGGTGGAGAAACCAGGTTCAGTTCTGTTAATGTCTGGCACCCTTTTCAGAGCTCTTACAGCCAGCCCCCTCACTTGGTTATATGTTTCTGGGGGCATCCTTAACTGATCCCTTATGGCTGTCTGAGCTCTAGTCCCTGCCAAATGATCCTTTGTTATTCCAGCATTACCAGTGCTCATGTTAACCCATGCTTGATTTTCACATAACTCTTCATACTCTGTCCACCATATTGAATATTGTCTTGTTGTCATAAACAATTTAAATAAAGCTTTCCAGTCAGCAGGTAACATAACATAGTTTTTTGCTATAGCTTCTACAAGTCCCATTGTATAGGAAGATTGCAAACCATTTTCTTTCACAGATTTTATTAATTCCTTAACCATTTCATAAGAAATTTGCTCATGATGAGGCTGATTGACTTGATAGACTGTGGGCATAGCATGGAGCAATTCAACATCTCCTTGATCTAATGCTCGTCTTCGGCAGGTATCTAAAAAGTGTTTTGGCTCAGGAGACAGCGAAAGTTCATTATCAGTCATATGTCTTACGGGCTCATAGGGTGGGGGACATGACTGCTGTTTTAGCACCTTTGCGTCAGTAGATGGTGATACAGCCATAGCTTTCAGTGGCTGTGGCTTTATAGCAGGATATAAATCACACTCCTGTCTTAGATCAATAGCTCTTAGATTCACAAGATCGCCCTCCAGTTCCTCCCCATTATTTCCCTCCTCCACTTGCAAAACAACTGAATCAGGATGTGAAAGTGGTGGTGTGAGCACATGGGAAGTGTCTGCAGATGTATTTACGGCTGGGTGTAATATTTCTTCTGAATTGCGAAAAGCTTGTAGTGCAGAATAAACAATCTGCCATGCAATGAATTCATCAAGATAAACCTCATGACCGTCTAACTGATGAGACTTTAGAGACTCCCCCACTCTCTTCCAGTGATCAAGGTCATAGGAGCCGTCAGGGGGATACCAAGGACAATACGTTTTCACCCATAAAAGCAGTTGTACAAGCTTTCTTTCTTGTATTTTATAGCCTTGCTCCTTTGTAATATGCAATAAACAGTCTTTATGGAGAGTTTGCAGTTTACTTATATTATTGCCCATTTTTGTTGGGAAATTTCCCCCACCACTTGCAAGGCTAACTTGTTCCTTAGCCATCAATGAAAGGACGTCCCCAGCAATCCTTGGAGCCCACCGTTGGTACAGCCGGGATACACCGCAGGTCCGAGGTCCTCTAGGAGCTGGTGTTTTCCTGTTCAGGGAGCGATTTGTGGTGGATGAATGATGCACAGTCCCCAGCCACAGTATAACTAGAAAACATTTATTAAAAGTGCATATAGCTTTTATAATATTATCACTATCAGATTAGAGCAACACGCACCTGGATAGCCAATAAGTCTAACTGTTCATGTGTCTGCTAACCAATAATAGAAGAGATCACTTTCCTAAAATTCACATCAGCTTTCTTTCCTTAAAACAAGTGTTTTGTACATGAATTTTTTCTGCAAACGACAGCGGTTCTTCTACCTGTTACATCTCAGAAACTTTGTTACATCTCTCCTGCCTTGACTGAACAGTCCTTACTCCTCTTAACCAAGCAGTCTTTGTTCTTTTATTCCAAAGTGTTGTTTTCTTGCCCAACATCTGGGGATGAATTAGGATTTTCTCCTCTTGCAGTTATGGCAGGCAGATGAAATACAGAATAATAAAGATACCTCCAGCAAAAGTGTCTCAACGTGTTTAGTAGCTGACCTTTGTGCATTTTACAAGTGAAGAGCATAAAAATCTTATTTGTCTGAAGTACTTAATGTCTTATGGTTTAAAATAAGCAATCATAAAAGCCTCTTGAAGATTCTTAAAAGTACTGGAAAGTAAGCTGAAAATGTCAAATTAATAATAGTTCATAACCAATGTCCAAGGCAAAGAGTGATGACTTTAATAAGACTAGGATATTCCCACAGTCTTTCTTCCTTAGTCTGTTACTTTAAATCATAACTACTAACAGTTGAATAATTACAACTGATAGTAATGTAATGTCATGCAAAGCTTAGGTGGAAAACATATTTTTAAATATACCAAATTTAATGTCATGCAAAGCTTATGTGGAAAACATATTTTTAAATATACCAAATTTATCACACATTTGAGCTCTGGAGGGACAAATTCCACACAGCCAGTACTCCAGAGGAAAAGATACTGTATACTATCAGCTGGCTCATTTCAGAAAGCCCTTAGGCCACAGATCTCTCCATCCTAACCATCAAGATTGAAAAAATGGAATACAGGGCATTAGAAGCTCAGAAATGCACTTGGGATGCAATCCTCTTGGGACTTTAAATATTAATATGAAAAATCTTAAACCTTGGGCTACCAGGCAGCTGAGACAGACAGCAAAACATTGTGAGGAGTCACACTCCCTTCTGCTATCGCTTCTTGCAACAATAACACAAAATTACACTGTGAACCAGCTGCAGGCGACAGATCATTTATGCAAGTTGCCCAACGTGCCACATGTATTTCATTAATCTGTCTGACATTTCACAAATACGTGCGTGGTGATTCTCATCAGGGAATTCAAGCACAGCGTGGTCTCATTTCCATCGCAGTGGAGTTACCAGCTGACTTCAGGTCCTCGTGCTGCAGCCTCTGGTCAGTAACTGCACAGAGCCTCCACAACCCGCTGGCCCTCCGGGCCTTCGCCACCATCCAGGGGAACAACACCTTCTTCAGAGCTCTTGCCCAAACCCACCATGATAAATTAAATCTGCAGGGGGTTGTCTTAGCTAATCTCGCCTTTTGATCACATACTTCAGTCATATAAGAGGAAAGCAATTGCAAGTCTTGTTTAGCTGCAACTGGGTATAAATTATGCTAATGGTAACTCAGGCCATCTTCCTCTCAAACTCTCAATAAGTCAGACTGTGCATTCAAATAAATACAGGAACTAAACCAGAGCCCCGAGAGAAACAATGCAAAAACAGGCAAGAAAATAACTAGGTTCAGAAGTATTCTGGAACCACTTGTCATCCCAGGTAGCTTAGGAAAATAAACCAGTCCCAAAGAAATTCAAGACTGAAAGAAAAATCATAGGTTCATCAGTTTGATACAAGCCTCTGTTATTTAAGCCTTCAGGGTGTTCTAGTGCTATATTTCCATGCTTTTCTCTCTCTACAACCAGAAAACATAAACTCATGCTTTAATTAAAAAAGAGAAAGGCGAGATACTTACACTAATATAGTTCCAAATTTCCAATAGCTGGAAAAAAAGAGCAATTACCTTGACACTTGAACTTCAAACATGAGAGCTGGCAAAGTGGGAGAGAGATTGATCACACGCTTTTATTTCTAGTTTATCAGCTGGGGAATTATCTGTGTCTGCAGTATCAGAGAGAGATAATGCAAAAGATGGTCAGGTAAACAGCTATAAACCACAGGGATCATCACCTACTCATCAGATCCTCATTACATTTTATGCTATGTGGTGTAATTCACAGCCAGATTCTTCTGCTACTTTAATCTCAATTTGGGTCATGGTAGGAATTTACAACATTTAGATCAAACTCTGTGAACATAAATTTTTTTATTATCAGGGAACTATACTCTTTTGTTGATAATAATTAGTGATACATACTCCTTACATTTTTTTTCTTCTAATGAACCATGTTATTCTTCAAAAAGATATGTTCAACACACTTAAACAGGAACTCCAAATTTTCAAACTCTGCCCTTGTAGAGCTCTTTTGATTATCCATATTTAATGTCAATTTTGCTATTACTAGGTCATGAAGCTTTGTTATATGTTTATGCAAGAAAGGATTTAAACCAGATTAGAGCTGTATTAATGCTACAACACTTTCAGGTATTCTGCATACAGGAATGAAATATTAATTGCATAATTTAATAAATATTTGATTTGATAGCCATCATGGTTGTGTTTTGATGAATAATACCTAGAAGTTAGCCATTCTGTTATGGCTAGGAATGACATTGAGTTTGCATTTATAAACCCATCAACAAATGAGAGATCAATTATTTTAAAGATATGAGAAGCAACAATTCCATGACAATTGTTTAGTTTATCCTCAACCAAATACCTGTACTCTGACGCTTTGAAAAACACAACAGTGTGAGATTTTCTTCTATTCTTTGGAAGTCAGCAGTGTTTGCTTGTAGATCCTAATCTCTCCTCCATCCAACCCTCATCTATTTCAGTTTACCCTGACCTCAATCACTGCAATCAAATAACTGAAGAGAAACTGCTTTTTTTTTCCTTTCCCCAAGCTTTTTGTAAAGAGGAAGGAGCAGTTTTCTCTCCAAAGCTCCAGGCTTACCAGCCAGCTGTTAATTTACTGTGACTTCCTTTCCTGGTACTTAAATTGGATGCATGTTTAGCCTGGGAAAATATTGCAAAAAACAAAGACAAGCACTGCTGGAACAATTTCTTTACATGATGTTACAGAATTTAAAATAAAAATAAAAAAGCCACCCTTGTTTTGCAGGCAATGCCTCTATTGGTGTGAGTGACCATTAGCATCCCTTATGTACGGAATTCTGCACCCACTGCTACAGACACCAGGACTCTCATTCCCAAAACAGCTTCCTGGACTGTGCAGGCAGAACAGCCACACTGTGCCAACACCCCTGCTGTGGGCAAAACCACCCCAGGGACAGGGAGCCTGTTCTCTGTACTGCTGTACCAGCGGTGGCTTATCAATCTGACCTTCTGCTATCACACGACAAAGAAAAGCACAACAGAAAATGAGGTCTCTTCCAAATTTCTCAAATGTAATGGATTCATATCATTCAATATTGGGGGTAGGGGGTAGAATATCACACTACTGGGAACGCCTGAGAAAGGAGAGAGAAAAAGTCTTGCATTTATTTATTCCAGAAGCAGACATTCAATGAGATTCCTGTACTGACAGAAATTTCAAACCCCCACTGTAAAAGCCAACATTTAGAGCATTCCTGTCATACATGGGGAATATAAAATGGTGCCTAGATTTTTGTGTTGAAAAGGTTAAAATTATGCAGATTTACTTTGACGCTGGGGGAGTCAACAAATGTTAAATAGATCTTGATTTTAAAAGAGAAAAGAAATAATAAGCTAAACAGTAAAGTAAAAAAATTACATAGATAATGAGAACATTTACTAGATTAAATTTAGTGGGGACTGTTTCTCATGTATTTTATGTAAATATATTATTTGAATGTTTTCAATCTCATCTATTATATTGTTGTTTGTAGATATAACAGATGATTTTTACCTCTCAACATTAATCAGTGTTTAAATACTCACTTTAATGTAATTAGAATACTTACGGTTTTGGAAATATTCTGCATTATAGGAAATATCTAGCAAATAAATTTATTTTATAAAATATGCTTTAATGATAGAAAATGATAATACAAACATTAACAGCCAAACATGTTGAATGAGATGTTGAGACATTAAGAACATTTTTCAGAAAAAATAAAGCCATGGTGGCTGTTCTTGGATTTTAAAGATACATCTTGGCTGTTTAAGTTTCACCCAGTTAACTAGAATGACTAGGAGGCTGAACTGACAACTACAATTACTTTTTCCTGCACAGCAATAGTTTATTTTCTTTTTCCATATAGTTACTTGCATTTCTTGTGTGAAAGCAAAACAGAAAAAAGAGCACTACAAAACTGTTTTCCTTGAAGAAATGTTACCTGTCTTGTTTTTACTAAAATGAAGTCTTAATCATAAATAAGTGATTTAAATTTTTTTTTGCATCTTTCTGTGTATTATCTTTACTCATCATTGTAAAACAGATTTGCAGGGTTCTCTGTGTGTTCAAAAAGAATCCGGCACTAAATATGGATTTTTTTAGTGTATTCAAGTATGCAGAGCCTATTTCTAAGTAAGTATTATAGAATTTGTTATTTCCATGTAAGTATAAGGAGAAGTGTAGCATCAGTAGATTTTTCAGCTGTATCTATTTAAAATGCAAATATGTGTATATGTGAGTATAAAGGTCAATATCTATAAAAAGCCTTTTAAAAGCCTCAAATTCCTAATTATTTTTTCAAAGATTCCTGGAGCTTCTTTCATTCAGATCACCTTTCAATTTTTAATTTACTTTATTAAAATCTCAATAAGTCATCATCTTGTGAACTTCTCTCTGGAATTTATTAACATATCAGAAGATAATTTATCAACCACATCTCATATATTGCTTCTCATACACCAATTTGTCATTCTCTGCTTTCATTCTCTTTTATGACTAAGAAATCTTATCTAATTTCAAATTTCTATTCATCCAGGATGTAAAATTTTTGACTATTTAAAGTCATCTAAATGCTTAAGTTTGCACACAGCAACTTTTTAAACTTTTGTGCTTGACAGATGAACATCTTAGATACCAAGTACTGTTTGAAGGAGGAGAGGTGTATTTTATAGAATTCAGTTAGAGTATGCAGAATATCATTATATGAGAAATCCATGTGGATTAGTAGAAACTGGAAAGTCACAGAGACTTTACATCATTTAAACATACTATTGCCTAATTCTAAAAAACACAAAAAAGCCAAGTCTTGTGTACAACAATCTTAGCAGGCCAAAAATGTCCCATTTTAAAACTCTGTAATACAAACAGAGGAATTAATACATACATATCTAATAAAACCCATCAGCAAGGATGATAAAAAGTATATGATTTTGTAATAGCACCTTCTCAGGAAGGAATATAAAAGAATTTATGGAATTGAGACATCAAGAAGGAACAGAAAAGGCTGTAAATAATCTCTCCTAACATTTTGCAAGACGGCATCTATGAAATATAGTTGTGAGAAACTGTGAGTAATGATCAATATAACATTCATTCCACCCAAATATTCATGCTTAAATTGTAGCTACCTACATATAAATATTGTCTTTTTTTTCAATTAGCAGTAATATGCAGCAGGGGAAGAAATACGCACTTAGAGAACACAGTCCATCTGACCTATTTTAGACATTTATGCAAAGGAATATGAATTATGCCCTAAAGGTATCTGTTGCCAATCACTGAAATATACATAAGAGTTAACATTTGCAAATATATGCACTGAAAGTGTTTAAGTTCAAGCAGATGAATCTTACCCAAATTGTTATCAATGAGAAGAGCAAATGAAGAGTATTTATACTCTTGGATGAAAACAACCATATTGTCTCACTCTGACAACCAAAAACATTGTTGTGGCCATAAATAATTGTGAGAGTTCAAGTAGAATATATTCTCTTTAATTCAAATACTGCCCATTTTCTATTTGCCATTGTGCTCAGGGTCCTTTCTTTTAAACCTGTATCTGTTTTATCCATTCTGCAAACTACTCAAAGGAAAAAAATTTACTAATTGCTGCTAATGAGCCCTTAAAATCTGCTATGATCAGCTCCTGACTTGCTTCAATGACCTCCTGAAACAGCAAATGCCAATGAATGATTATACTACAGGGCAAAAAAAATTCCTTTGGCCTTTAAATTCACTTTATCTCCTTGCTTCACACATTGAGATAGAGCTTAAAGGAAGACAGTACTCATTTCTTACTAATCTTCGCACTTCAATCAAATCCCTATTATTCGCCTTATTCAGACTGAATTATCTTTGCTCTTTTCAATAACTCTTTGTTCCTATAGAAGTTCTACTGTACCCTTAATCAACTTCCTTGCACCTACCTGGATGCTTTCAGCTTTATCTTCCTGAGGCAGCTGCCAGAGAAGGCTCTGGGATCACAAACATGTACAGAAACTGGATAACAATTTCCTACACAGGGTTTCCCAGATTGCCAGAGAGCTTGTGCTGCACTGGTTCATTCCTCCAATCTGAAAACCAAGTTGTTCTTGTGTCAGTTTATAGACTGTAAATAATCCTCTAGATTACACAGTAGGCTGTTGAATATGTGGAAGTTTCAAATGACAGCACAAACTTGTGAACTCTTGTAAATAAAATATGGTCACAAGAACAAAGAGGCAGTCTGTCAAAGCTCATATTTTACAACCCTGGGGGAGTAGTGTGGGAACATACTGTAAATTGCATGACAGAAAATGCTGGCCAAGCAGTCACAGAGCTGAGCGAAAGTATAAAGACCACAAAGAGTTAAGAGGATAGAACAAGTTATAGGAAACTAAAAAATTAGTTGATGTAGGGTACCTGCCTAGGTGGAAGGAGAAGTAGTGGTAGGAGAGAGACACTGAGAGATCAGGGACATTTTATTCTGGTAAAAGTATCAGAGAAAATTAATTCTGAAAAAGTCCCTATAAAATTTTGTTCTGAATCTTACAAAGTTTATCTAAAGTTTATCTCTTCTGCCCTCTGGCCTCCCCACCAAAAAAAATGCACAATGATCAAATGGGACTTTTGCTCCTTTAAATCAAGCTAGATGCCAAGAACAAAACATTAAAGAGCAACTTTTCCTGGACAAAAATATAACTGCCTTTGTAAAGTTTATTGATATTTAGAAAAAAGGACAGAGGTGGCATAACACAGCTGAATGATCTTGGAGTTAAAACTATCACTCAGAGTCTTGAAAGACTTCCTACATAGTTTTTATATAACATTGATAGAGCATTTGGAACAAATCGACCTTAACTGTTGATATCCGTCTAATTACATGAAGGACAAGTGAGTCACATTTTCTTGAAAAATTTGCAGATACGCAAAGTCAAATAAAAAAGAAAATACTAAGCATTTTGTCATAAAGCTTCTTAAACAGATTCTACATGACCACAGGAAAAATAAAAATAAATAAATTTCTAAGAAAAGAAAAGAAAATCTAAGGTTAGCAGAGGACTGTTCATGAAAACAGTAATTCTCTTTGAATCAAAGGTTTTTAGACAAATTTTGTTGCACCAGGATGACATCAAGTGGCTACTCAAGCCAATTACTCTACACTTGCTGGAAACAGTCATTATGACATCTCTTTAATAAGCTATTCCTACTGTGTAAACATAACTGTATTATCAACAACTGCCTCTGTTTTATATTCAAATTTTGCATGTCTTCATCTCAAAGCCTCTGTGCTTTCCTCAAGCCTTTCTAAAAAATAATAAACCTTCTAACTCATGGAACAAATTACTTTTCATATAATACTTTTAAGTTCAGGGAATCATAAATGCAGACTTCTGTGGATTTGACAGATTTATTAAACTTTATAATAACTGGAATGATTAGACTTAGCTAATCAAATTACATGATTAATCAAAACACATGATTAATAATTGAAAGCAGTCTCACATTTTAAACCAGTGAAAATAGTCAGCCACAAACCCACTTCACCAGAGACACGGGAGAGCTTCCATCACTGAAGGTTTTCAAGTTGTGCTGGGACAGCTCAGAAATAATCTCATCTCTGCTCCCTTTCCTATGAAAGGCTGGACCAAATGACCTTTCAAAGTCCTTTCTTGCATAGTCTATTCTGTAATTTTGTATTTTAGACAACAACTATCTACGGCTTCCATAAACTTGTATTAAGGCTATAAAAATATGATCATTTTGAACTAGTTAATGGATTAAAATTTCCAGCACCTTTTGACTTTAATAATAATATGGTTCACCAAAGTTTGTATTTCTCAAAATTTTATTTCAAGAAATTTCCATCTTCAAACATGGCAGTAAGGATTGTAATCCAAAATTTAATTTGCAGAAAATCAAATATTTCCAAGTATTTAAAATTCTTTAAAGCATAAAAAATATGATCTTACAAGTTGACATGTTTCCTTCCTAGATGCTGCACAGAATTTAAGAGTCTTCAAAGAAAAAGAAATTGATTTATAAATAGCAGAAGTAATGAAACCTTCTTAAGACTTCTTATCCTTCACTCCCCTATAAAGCTTTACTCACCTCAAGAATCTCAACCTTATTGCAAAGAACCAGCTATATTCTGCCTGCCTTTCATTCACTGTGACACTATTTTGAACAAATCTCCAGCATGTGAGTGCCACAGATCTCATAGGAGTTGACATATATTCCAAATTTGCTTGAAAATAACTGTAATTTCAAAAGTTAATATGGGTGCAATGACCAGATGAAGAGAAGCAGGGACAACATTGCCATGTAAGCCCTGTCTCCTGAAGAAGGTAGTAAAAACAAAACACACACACACAGAGAAAAGTCAAAACAAAACACAAAAACCCAAAAACCAACCAACCAAAACAAACAACAACAGAAAACACCAACCCCCCCCAAAAAAAACCCAAAACAAACAAACAAACACCACAGCCATCACAAAACAAAACTCAAACCCTATACTATTGCCCTGAACAGATATCAATTTTTAAGATGTCTGTTTCATTGTTTCTCTTGCTCTCCCAATGTCCTATATGAATTTATAGTAGGCTAAAATTCCTCCACATTCCTTTTTTTCCTTCCTTTTCACCAGGTCTAAATACACTTGAAAAGATTACCTGTTGGGATAACAGGTGTGGGTGTAAGGAAAAAGTTAAACAGAGAGCAACAGCAGCATCTCTCAGGACAGCCTGTACCTGAGACAGAAATAGACAAATGAGTTTCTACTTCTACACCAACACAGAACTGTACACTCTTCACGCTCTTTTACCATGGCTTTGGAGACAACAGTGGAAAATGTCAAGAGGACAGATTGATTGTAGGACTGTCATTACGTCTGTAAGCTGTAACCAAAAAAAGCTCTTAGGAGTAAAGATATACCTACTGAGTACTTCTGAATAAATCTCAGATTCTCTCTCTGCTGCTGGTGGGTCTCATCCCTTCACATATCATAATTACCCACTCTGAAGATGTCTTGCAGAATATACCTACAAAACCAAACCTTGTCTTGGCAGCAGTTTCTGCTTTGCTTGTACATCAACTGACGTCTTCATTCAAATACTCAAATGACACCAAGCTGCCAAGTTCTGCCTAGAGTTCCTCCAAGTTATGTTGTCTTTTTTTTTTTTTTTTAATCTCTGATTGACTCTTGGAAGGATATTTTTATCTGCTGTGAAGCCCACAGTAAGCAGATCCACATAACCCCTAGAAAAGCAGGCCCCAGAGAAACTACTTGTCTAGAAGAACTAAGATGCCTTTCAGAGTCTGATATTCACCCAGCTGCCCTCAGGGACTTTTCTAACAAGACAGTCACCTTGTCTTTTCTGAGCTTTGGAGTTTCAGAGATAGATTTGATGAGGAGTGACAGCTCTTAGTCATGGCAGACCCTGCAATTAACAAACTTTGTTTAGGTAACAGACAAATCTTGCTGCACTGAGTCCATGATTTTGTGGTGCTGGGTATAATATACTTTTCCAAAAGTAGTTGCCCTCTAAATATCTGTGTATTTTTCTCCTTCAGTCATTTACTCATATTGAAAGTAGTTTTAGAATAATATAAGCATGAGGGTTGCAGTGTCAGGAATAATTTATCCAGTGTTACAGCACCAGCAACTTAGTAACCACCAGAAGAAACAAATATGCCTGATTCTGTTTTCACTGAATCACAGCAAGATGCATGAATTTTAACAGGAATACTCCTGTGGTCCTAAAATTTTTAATATTTTAGCTTTGAATTTTTGAAGTATTTCTTTTAGTAGCATCCTGCAAGTTCAAGCAGGGTCTATTAAGTTCAGGCCATTATCCATTTGAAGACTTTATTGCTAGCAGCTTAGCCTTACAAGTAATGGGCCACATATTGAGATGAAGTAGTTCAGATGGCTTCTTCTAGTGGTATTTCCTTGTAATGTCCACCAGTGGTAGCTCTACTAATCAATTTTCTTTCCTCCCTGCAAGATCAAAAAGACATTTGTTCATTACATCTTTGATTTTCTTTTTTCCAAATAATTTTGGCCTTCCATCTTTAGGACAAATTAAAAATGAACTGTGATTTCCATGATGCACGGATAAGAAATTATGCTAGTATTTCACTCACAAACTGAAATAAAGAATACAGAATTAAGTGCTAACCAACCAAGATCAATCATTGCTTGTAGAACACTGTCAGAGAATGGAAACATGGGGCACTTGTCTAGAGCACTTTATACACATTATTCCAAACAGCATTTGATAAATAGCATAAACATCAAATAATCATATCACAAAACCTAAAATGTAGGCAGGACATCTTATTTATCAATAAAGGGCAGATACAATCACAGACTGGTTTGTGTTGGAAGTGACCCAAAGATTGTCTAGTTCCAGCCCCCCTGCCATGGGCAGGGACCCCTTCCACTGAACCAGGGTGTTCAGAGCCCCAGCCAGTCTGGCCTTGAGCACTCCCAGGGAAGGAACAGCCACAACTTCTCTGGGGAATCTGTAACAGCATCTCACCAACCTCACAGTAAAGAACTTCTTCATAATATCTAATCTAAACCTACTCTCTTTGAAGCTGCTCCCCCTTGTCTTATTGCTGCACGCTCCTGTCAGAAGTGCCTCTCCAGCTCTTTTGTAGATCCCCTTTGGGCAGAGGGTGGTGCAAAACCTGGTGCTGGTGTTCTCCAGGGTGAATAGCCCCAGTTCTCTCAGCCATCATAGAAAAGGTGCTCCAGCCCCTGATCATCAATTAAGAAGCCTGCTATTGTTGTTGTCTGATGCACATTTCAGTTTCTATAATTTATTTTTCAAAGCTTTCAGGCTTTTTTCTCTAATTAAGGCTAACAGTGTGTGTGTCAAAGAGAGAGAGCATGAGCAAGCACAAGGACAGAGAGAAAGATCAAATGTGCACACAAAAACTGCTGAAAGTCATTTTTCACAGGCTTGAGCTCTAACAATGGAAACAATATCACAATAAAAAACTGTAGCTATTAAAAAAAATCTTCTGGGGCTCTGTTTTAACAATATTTCAACAAGTTTGCCAATATGTTTCCATTACTGGAAAATTCAAGTATTTCCAAGTACAGGAGCAAAGGAACAAAGGAATGATAATGCAGCATGCATAAAGCCAAAGAGAAAGGCTTTCTTTTCAGACTCAAGAGAATTTGCCTCTTTTTGGCACAAAAAACATTGAGAAAGAGAATGTGGTCTGAGTACTAAAAGGGATGTTTGCATTGCTTCATTTTTAAGGAAGAGAAAGGACCTATAATAGTAGATAAGAGTATAATAGTAGATAAGAGATTCATATTGAATGCTGAGTGTATGGTAGAACTATTTTGTTTTGATTTGTTTTTATGATAAAATATCTGAAAGTGAAAATAAAAATCTGGTAATGCATTACCACTTAGCAACTTCAGGCTTGTTGTAGGTTTGTTTTCTTGAGGGTCAGGTCCTTACCTGATGAAAATGCACATAGTCCCACTGAGCTGGCTGTAACTAATGAAGTTTCTTGAGCTATTGCCTAGAACCAACAGAAAACATGCAGCATTTATAACTGACAAATTTTTTTTTCTCTGTGACGTAGAGTGTTATTATGATCTGAAGTATAATTAGTTGCAAAAAAGGACTAGGGAAAAGGAAAACTTTAAAAATCCATTTCCAGTCCTACTGTCATAAAGAGAACATGATATTGCAAATTAAAAGCATGTTGTATAACAATTAGATAAAATAACTTCGTTCTCTGATGGCAATTGATGGAGACGTGGACTCCATGGTTTGAAAGCATGAAGCCCATTTATTGATTCCAGAGCTCAGTATTTATACCTTTTCAGCTGTAGCTAAAAATAACTCCTTGCTCAAGCAATAACAACCATAACAACCATATCCATGTTTCTTAATAACATTGCTTAACTATAAGCTAGCACAGACCTGCACAGACATGTACAGGCACACCCAAGCACACCGTTATCTCTTACTTCTTTCTACAGGGTTCTGCTCCAAGCTTCCAGGGCTTACAGCCTGCCAAAGCTAATGTCCACTTCTGTCATGAGCTGAGCAGTGCTCTCAGCTCTGCTCTCCAGCTGTATTCCCGCTGTTCTCTTTGATTCATTAATGCAATCCTGCACTGAGAATCTAGCCATAAAGAATGCTTATGCTGGTGCTTAGTCAACTGCACACAAGTGAGAAATAACATAATACAGGACTGGACCCTTTCATCAACAGACCTACAGTTTCCTTTTGTTACTGCTGTTGTGATAGAATCAATTATGGCTTCCCATTATGTCCTTACCTGGTGTTAGCTCCAGCTAAGCCTTGCTTTAGAGATCTCATCCCTAGGCAATGTTTTGTAGCATCTTTGGCACCTATTCTTCCTATATGCTCTCTTGTCAGGCTTGCTAGGGTCTTTGAAGAAAACTAGAGCAGCGGTGTTGTTGTAAAAGTTATTTATTGCATGGCTAGAAGATCAGTCTTGAAGGTGAAGAGTTCAAAGTCCATGCTATTATGGAAAGCTGTTTAGCATAAATTCCCCATGTCCCATGCAGAGGCAGAGCAGCAGCCCCATCAGCAGCAGCATCCCCCATGGTCTCCAGCATTCTCAAAGCAGTGCATATTTATTCTTTTCTTTTACCCAATCAGCTACAAACACAATTCTATTACTGTCTTCTTGGACCACTCAAGGCCTAACACTGATGTACAAAAGTGGTTGTAATTTCTTACAAAAATTCTATGTACACAGTTCTATCTGTGCTATCTAGGAATGCTAGCAATGCTACATTATGTTTTCATTATGTCTAGGGCTTAGTTAACTCTGCTACTGAACTTTAAACTAGGTTTTAGGGCTTTTCTTACTACCTAATAGAGGTTCTTTATTTACTTAGGGCACTTAAAATATTCTTCTGCTATTTAAAACTAAAACTTACATTTCTGCCTCATATCTGTGTGGATTTATGCATTTTAGTCTCTCTGAAGGTTTTAATTCAGCCCTCACATTTCTGAGTACTTCTGAGCCTGTGTGAATGGGGCCCAGAGGGATTTACACCCCAACACTCCCTTTTCGCATTAAGTAGCCATTGCTGAGTATTAGAGTTGGCAATAGTCTGGCAGCAGGAAGGTGTTGGTGTGAGGAAGGGGTTAAACAGAGAATAACAGCAGCAGCTTTGGCAGCAGCATCTCTCAGGACAGCCTGTACCTGAGACAGAGCTGGAGTTTCTACTTCTACACCAACACAGAACTGTACACTCTTCACGCTCTTTTACCATGGCTTTGGAGACAACAGTGGAAAATGTCAAGAGGACAGATTGATTGTAGGACTGTCATTACGTCTGTAAGCTGTAACCAAAAAAAGCTCTTAGGAGTAAAGATATACCTACTGAGTGCTTCTGAATAAATCTCAGATTCACTCTCTGCTGGTGGGTCTTGTCTCTTCATGTATCACAGAGGCTGGACTGGTTGACCCTCAAAGATCTTTTCCAACCAACATTTCTATGATTCTGTGAATACTTTTTTTAGTAACTATTGATTTCTAAAGCAATATTAAAAGTTACATTAATAACAGTACATATAAAATTTAGCATTTAGTGCAATTTACTCACCAGAACACAGTCAATATTAATTTTGGAAGCCCCAGAATACTACTCTTATTTAGTAATCAGTGGTCATTATCTCAGGAAAAAAAAAAAAAAAGCTGTTTTCACAAAGCCTTGGTACTTGTATTGCACCTCCATTATTTAAATATAAATATTTTCTTTGAAGAACTAATGCTGTGCTGGTTGTTAATATCTTAAAAAAGACAACAAATTCAGGTCCTCAATTATTGGCTGCTCTCATCTGATGATACACATAGATGCTTTATTGGATACAGGTAAAACAAATGTTCCATAATTTCCACATTATGTGAAAACAATCAGACACAATCAGTTTAAATTGCCACAAAGGGTTCAATTCCCCACTCCTTTAAATTTCATCACAATAATTTACAGCTATTCAGAAGGTGTGCAATCTATTACCAAACTGGTTGGGTTTCATTTAACACCTAATTTCACTCTGCATATGTGCAAATTAATAGCTGAGGGGCAAACCAGTGGAGAATTAGGATTCAAGGCAGAAAACTTTGTCTGGTGATTAGAATTTCATAATGCAGTTACAGAATGGAAGCTCATCTGAGGCAATTCCTAGAGGACAACTGAGTATGCATAAAGTTATTTGAAACTCCTAGTTCTGTAACCTGTCAAGAGAACAGAGGTTTGGGTTAGCCTGAGGATGTAAACTAGACAGGAGTTACTCACAGATGAGCATCCAGGAATAGCTGTTCCCAGCTGTCTCCAGCTCTGTACTACTGGGATATCCCAGGCAAACTAGGCAGCAAAAACGAAGTGTAGCAGAACTTAAGGGCCCACATTTCCTTGCAGAATTTGACTCAAGATCTAAAGAAATTAAATATCGTCACAGGCAAACCAGTCTTAACAATCAGGGAATTTATTTTAACTTAACTAATTGCCAGTTAACACAAACTTACAATGACTGATTCAAATATTGGGAAAAAGGAAAAATATGTAATTAAACAAACACTTATGGAAGTATCTTTCTTCCTCCTTGCTCAGGCTGAGCTCAGGCCAAACTCGTACCTTCTCCCACTTGCAAGTTTCAACTTCCTTTGTTTTCCTCACGACTTATGTTCTGCTCATCCTAATTTCCTCAGTGAGGTGACAGAAAATGCAGAAGTGTGGCATCAAGAGTGGTTTCTTTCTGCAATCTGGGCCAGGAAAATGAGCTCCACCAAAAACAAATGAAGATAACAGCAAAAAGAGATTTGAGGTGCAGGAACAGCCAGTCACCAGTATTTGTAGGGAGCAAGGAGGCTTTCTCCTGGGAAGACTAAAAAGGGTACCAAAAGGAATTATTATAAAGTTCTTGGGAAAAAGAATTGTCATGCAAATTTGCTGCAAGAAGAGTAGAGCCCCAGCAGGCAGATTACAAGGTAACAGGGTGATAAAGGACTTGACAGCAAACTTAAAAGCTGAAAGGAAGAGCCTGTAGGATACTGAACCAGAACGAAGAGGTTGACCTTCAGCTAGACTGATTTAAAGGCATTTCAGCCTCAGAAAGAAGTGAAGGTCTTTCCATAAAGGGAAGGAACATCTTACATAGTCTGGAAGGCAGCATAAACAGAATAGATAACAAATAGCTGGTGAGTGTAATCATCAGGCCAGGAAAGAGCTAAACAGACATAAAATTAATTTTCAGTGTCCACGCTAACAGTTATTATATGAAGCACTTAATTTGGGTGCCTAAACTCAGAAGTTTCAATGCAGAAACCCAGAAGTTTCCAGCACTGCAATACCCAAGCATTAATTTCCTTTGTGCTCCCCTGCCTTTGACCCTATCTCTAGCTCAAAAGGCATCCACTCAACATCACTTTATTCCTTCTCACTAACAAAACAAATCTAGTTTAACATCCTGACAGGAAGGACCTCCAAGATTTTTGGTATTGATTTCTTTGCTGCCAGGATTTCACTCATTCGTGGCACAATAACCTGCAAAGTGTCAGCTGTTGTTCCCACAGCAGGAGAGTTGTCTTACATGGAAGAATGCAAGATTATCCTGATATATCCATGCTAAATCAGGTGCCAAATGCAATAGTGATGAACTACGGCATTGTTCTGCCTTGAGCAACTTACCTTGCTTTGTCAGCAAAGCAACCAAACTAAGAACACTTATCTCCTAAAGCTCTTCTGTTTCTGAGATCTGAGTCACTCATGCAGAGTTAATGGTGAAAATAATCATGACAATATGTCATTACATAATCTCTTCAACATTTCTCTTCTTATTTCTGTGGAAATAATACACATGAAGACTAATAATTTCCACAAAAAAGGTAATGCACAGTGGCTTAATCTTGGTAATTATTTTTTGCACTACAAGTCCTATGCCAGTGAAGAATTTAGCAACTGAGTGAATACTAAACTCTTCATATTATTGTTAAAGGAAAGCAATGTATAACTCAAATTAGAGCAGACATGAAACAGTCTTTAAGTAAAACTCTAAAAAAAAATTTATAACAAAGGTCATGGTAAAAAGCAAAATAATTTAAGACCCTACGGTGAAATGTGCATGGCAAGTTTATATTATTTAAAGTTTGTAATATTGAAATGTGAACAAAATTATCCTTTCCTCAAAGTAAACTGCAATGTCAAAACAAATCATAATTGCAGTTCAGGTTCTGGGGTTCAGACATCCAGCTTCTTGTGTAAAAAAGATTTTTATTTATATATTTTAAATCTCAAAAGTAAATGATCCCCCTCTCTTGTCTGCTTTTTATTCTCACTTGTTGCTCACGGTTTTAATTTATAGGGACCTCAAGATAACCTAAATCTGTTCTATTTTTTCATTGTTTTAATTAAGTTCAGCATAATAACGGCAAAAAGAATAGCAAAAACCCTATTTCAAGCAAACAAACCAGGAGTTTGCTGAGCTGGCAGATCTTACGGAGCTTACACAGCTTTAATTTTAACACTGAAAGTCTAATCAAGTTGCAGTTTGAAACTGAAATGTTACTTTCTGCTGCTAGATTCAATGCTGGTAATTACACACTGGGTTTTGTAGGGGGAGGGGAGAAATATTTTTGTAGATCCTCCTTACCTAAACTTGGCAGAATGCCTTCCTGCTTTTAGAAGTCCACTCGACAATAGCTTATTGTGCTGCACTTTCAGTTTTGTTAACTTTTATGAAAGCAGCTCCTTGGCTGAGTTCAGCTCTTCTCAAGAAGGTCAGCTTGGATCTGCGAATGTACGTAAAGCAGAGCTCTAACAATAGAAGCATTTCTTAAAGATTAGCCTAATGCTCCAAAGAGCCTACAATAGGCAGAAAAACTTTGCACACCATAACAATAATGTAAAACATGTTTTGGAGCAAAATCCAGTTAAACTCTCTTTTGAGTAATAAATATTACAATATTTGAATAGGACAGCTACTCAGATGGACTAAATCAACTGTTTCTTCTGTATGCCAGAAAGCATATGTTCTTTGACTTTATTGTCCATAATGATTTTTAAATATGGACACTAAATACAAAGCACCTATCTGGTTTGATTACCAACTTCCCAGAATGAGAACAACTAAACTGATGAATGTCGTTATAAACAGTAATTGCATCCTCCCACTAAATTGATTGAAATGAAGAGCAACGGTAGAACAACCTGAAATTTAGTTTCAGCGTGACACCTTCCTGCAGAACTAGCTAGTGTATATATACCTGACTTTTTTAAGGGGGTGTGGGGGAGAAGGAAAACAAAATCTCTCTCTGCTCTGTATGTTGTTAATAGAAAACCCAGGGGAAAGCCCAGAATTTTTGCTGACTCCAGGTTTACCTGGGACAGAACCTCAGCCTTGTCCTGCTTGGCTGCTCTCACAGCTCTTACTTGTCTTCTCCTGGTGCAATCCCCGGAGGCAGCAGAACGGCTGCTGTCTGAAATTCGGAGGCTGATCTTACCACCTGTACTCAGGCTGGTTGGCTCCTTTCAAACTGCTGCTTGTGGAAGAATGCACTGCTCAGATGTGAGCAAGAAAGGCCAAAGCTAAGTCCTGTCTAATTTCACTGCTCTTAAAGCACATAAGGAAAGGATAGTGGTAATATTATTTCATCTCTCACACACAGAGATACTGTGCATAGAACCTGGGAAGAAAGGGTGCTATATCAGTGTTGATTCCTTGTGAATAATACAAAATTTGAGATGCTGTGTGTGACTAAGCACACAGAGGATCTGTTCTATGGCAGACTAGAAATGAAGCATTTATCAATTCTCCAGCCTGTAGGCTACACAATTAAAAACTCATTACTAATCAGATTGTTGGTTTAGATTCAGTGTCTTCTTGGCTGTCTGAGAACAGCTAAAATAATTTCAAACTCCTAAAAATGGACACTATTTTAGATGTTTTGATTTACCTCCCAGTAAGATCCTGGAACTCCATCTGCCTCCTGCTTACAACAATCTATATTCCCTTGTTCATTTCCTGCCTTTTAGGCTCTGACTGGTAATACCTCAGAGACAGCCACTTTGGGCATTGCGTCCTGGGTATTTTTGTTGTGGTGGTTTTTTAAACACCAACAAAACTGAACAGTTTGAAGACTCTTTTAGGACCCCCAGAGTTCTAGAAAGCACTGAAAATGGCCTTTTGTAGTATCTGATATCCTGTTAACAGGATATGACAAATTATCATAATTTATGTCTCGCCTGGGTTTGGACATAGAACTATGCCAAGGACTTATATCTAGAGTTGATATTAAGAAACTGAATTCAAAATAAAACCCTGAGATTCTTTACATGGTTGTTTCATTTCACTTGGCTATTACTGCCATCTAGTGATATAATTTACAATAGTCAAAACTTCCCACTTAGAAAATATATTTCATCAAAAGTACTTGGAAATGTGCAGGATATATTCTAAAAATCTGTGCTCCATTTACTTGCTAATGTAATACCCCATGCTGGCATGCAATTTTATACATATTCCATTTTGAAGGTTGATTTTTTTCTGTCTTTCCTATAAGAATGCACTTGAAGACCCAGATGCTTGCCCAAGAAGAAAATTTTCACAGCCATAGAAGTTTATAATGCATTCAATTTCTCTTCTAGCAAATTTCCCTTGAAATGGCCATATTATATATTACTGCACTGGTTGTTAATAAATGATTCATAATTATTTATATGAATGTCAGTTATGAAAATAATTCAGGTCAAGTAAAGAGAGCTAACCTCTTCCTCCTTTCAAACACCATAAAGTGTCCCATCAGGTTTGAGAAGTAATCACTTCCCAAATCTCCTACCTACCAAACTCAACTCCTCGGATATTACCAGACACTGAAGAGCAAATGCAAATAGGGCACAGAAACATAATCATGAAGGTAAATTGCCTGTTTAAAACACTATTTGTCTGTGATTAGAGGTCTTTAAATCAGGGTTGATCTTTCTACAGAACTCACTGGAGCTCAAACTGGCAGATAGGTTTTAGGACCATCTGGTTTTACTTCCTAAGTAGCAAATCACCTGGTGATTTTCTGTAGCGATGCGCATTTTATGGGTTTTTTTAGTCAGATTTTCTCACCCGTGTGGTCAGACAATTCATAGTGCTTCTGAGCTCAAATCAAGTTACACATGGAACAAAACGGTACCAATAACAAAATCTGACACTTGGCATTATCACATCAGCCATATTCAGATTTGGTTTTGATTGTTGCTCGAACAGCACGTGAAAAGTTGTCCCACACGATTCTACCCTGGGGCAGCTCAGACTTTCCCTGAGCTTGTCAGAGGTGTCTGGATCACAGACCGAGCACCGGGGATTTAGGCACAGAGAGCTCTATGTGCTTTTCCTTCGCAGGATGATGTTTCTCAAGGTACTTTCACTAACCTCTAGGCAATGTTTTTATACTCGTTTAGAAGTCTTTCCTTGGTATCGTCCCTAGCTTTGACATTCTAAAGAATGTTGACCTTCTTTAAATTAATCATTGAGTCCTTTATTCTAGCAGAAAATTGTATTAAAAACATTTTGATTACCATTATCACAGTGAGCTGATTAATATTCTCTTTTAATATTTCCAAATACCAAACACCTTCCTGTGTTTTGCAATTCTCAGTGTTGAGACAAATATGTATGTTTAATTCTGATTTTAGACTTAACTCTCTGTACAAAATAAAACTGATCATTTAGCACAAAAGTAATCCTATTGTCACATGTAGCAGCAACCTCAGTTCTAGATTACTTAATTAAAATCATCTCCAAAACCCCAGAAAGCTTAATTCTTAGATTTTCAGCTTTTTGATACCTGGGTAAATCTCATTTTAACAATACAAACAGGCAAATGCACCTCTGATAATTAACTGCACAAACTGGAAAGAAGAAAATGTAAGATAGTGTATTTTGTACAATGGATTTTCATTCTTCCTAGAATCTCTTCAGATTTAGATACTATTAATAAAGATACACTCTATTGCAGAGAGATACTCAAAATACCTATTTCTAACAACTTCAGTAAACTGAAAGAAGATGCTTCTTCTGAAATCAGAGGTATCCTAGCATTGTTAATTAAATACACAGATTATACTCTTCAGAAAATGTATGACTTATTGTGTTCATGGGTCGTTGTTAAATTAACTAAAGTGATGGACTACCAACAATTTGAATTTACACTGTTTTACGAGTCACAACATGTCTAGTGCAAGACATGACTTCAAGTGATGGAAAAACATGCATTACAAATTTACTTCTAAAGAAGCAACCTGCCAGTGTCAGAAATAGAAGTTGGGATAGAAAGCAGAAACTCTGCTGCTCATACAGAGAATTCTGTAACACTTCAGAGCCAGTGAAATGGATCTGACCAGAGCTTTTAAATCAGAGTGTTACCCAGAACTAGTCCAGGGAATACAGACACTCAGCATTTAACTTTGAAATGAAATAAAGATAATAAATAACAATTTTTTTTCTTAAAACAACTGTTGGGCTGCTGCAAAAAATAACACCATAAGACGGTTTGACTTTTGGTCTTGAACAGAATCTATGAATTCATCATGACCAAAAGGGGGGCATCTTCCTCCTCCCCGCTCCTTCAGACTATAAACATTCCTCTTTCTCTGTTCCCATTCTGACTCGCCCACGCATCATGCCCTGAACAGAGTCAATTCAAGTTGTTGAAAGAAAATGAGCCCAAGAAAGAGAGAAAGTTTGTCTGTAATTTAAATACTTGTAGCAATTTATCCAGTGCTAGAGCTGGTGTGGGGGGGAAGGTGGGCCCAGCTGAGGAGTAATTTACCCATTCTCACAGGAATGAGCCATTACATTTCATCACTCCTTTTTATCTTCAAACTGTGCTTCCAAATCCTCCATCCCATGTCACCTGTACAATGTTGCACCCTGCTATGTCTCAGTTCTGGTGCTTGTTCAACCAGAGTGCTGTCATCAATAAATGTAATTTTTTCATTGTCACTGACATACTTTACTGAGTTACATTGCTTAAAAAAGAAAAAAAAAAAAGGTGTCAAATAAGCCATGCTGGACCTGACCTAGTAAAGTGGTAGAGATGCTTGATTAAGGCACTTCAAGAAGCCGAGGCTAGTCAATCATACTGGTTTAGCTTGCCACTAAATTGCAGTGTCCCTCAGAATTAGAAAAACCTGTTTTCCTCTCAGTATTTTCACTTTTCATTCCATTTCTTTCTACATTTATGGACAGAATAACGAACAGAGCAGCTGGAAGACATAACTGGGCCATAATTTAGCAGAAGGACAACTAGAGGGTAAGCAGGGAATATTAGCCCACCCTACTCACAACCCTGCCTGCAACTGGGAAATTATCTGAGGTTCACAGCTTGAATTTTTCAATAGCAGATGTCAGCAGCATGTAAAATTATTTCATTCTAATGATAATTGAAGAAACCTAGCTGGAAAAGATTACTGTATTGTGATTAATTGAAAAACCAAGACTGAGTTAAATGTCAAGTTTAAAATTAGTATAATCTCATTAAACTGATTAGTTGCTGTAATAAAGGCAAATCTATTATAACTGTGTCCCTATAAAGACAATAGGCCAGAAATTATAAAATAGCAGCGTATAAAATTATAAAATTCAGCAATAACATACCTACTATAATGACAGTCTATAATATCTCATAAAAATGAATTAAAAACACAATAAATATTTTTCTTTATGACATTTGGCTATGCATCTTCATATATTGAAAAAGAAATAACACAAGGTGTATGGAAAAGTTTTCATTGTCATAAAAATGATTTTTAAAGCAAATATCTACATAGCAATTGCAGAAGGAAAAGGGATTAAATATTTTGAGTTTGCAACAAGAGAGCTGCAGTTTGACTGCTCAGCCACAAGGCTGAGGACGTGCAGCAATTGGATATGGAACCAGGCGAAACTCATCAGCTCCGCAGTACCATCTCTGGGTCAGTTCATAACTCACACTCCTCCAAACCTTTACCAGTTCTCACTGCACAGTTGAAAATGATTTGGCAAACTCAGCTGAGATTGTTGTGGGGCAACAATCTCGAGACGGGCCCTTTTATTCCTCCAGATGCAGTTCAGTGTTACTGCTGTACCCATGAAATGCACCAAGCCCACGCCAACAAAGATCAGCTTCCAGGTGGAACAGGTGTAACCAGGTCTTCCTGCCCAAAGCAAGGTCAGCTTGGAGGTCAGATGAAATTACCTGGAGTTTATCCCTTTAGTTATTGAAAAATATCCAAGGACGCCTGGAAGGGAGGAAAGAAGGGGGGAAGGAAGAGAGGAAGGAAGGGAGGAAGTAATTCATTCAGTCAGTCAGTCAGTCCAAGTTCTTTGCGCAGCCCGTTCCAATGTTAATGCAAACCTGTCCTGGAATAGGATGACTAAACTATCTCCTTTGTACAATCAGACACTACTGGGCAGCACAAACAACTAAAGGACTATGAAGAATTTTGGTGTAAAAAAGATTTTAACGTCTGATTTCCAGCACAAGCAAAAGTGAAATAAATTAAACAGTTAATGTATGTTCAGCAGAGCAGCCATCTCCTCTCTTACAGCGGCTATAAGGGATACAACAAGAGAAGCACTCCCCTATAAATATTCTTTGAAATACTGATTACTTCTCTTCCTGTATTCCTAAGAGCAAAATCACCCAAAAAGCAGGAGGTTTTTTCTTGCTTACCTTCCCCCCACCCCGATCTACTATTTCTTCATGAGAGGTGAACTATGACCTTGAGAAATTCTGGACAGCTGCTAATTCAGTTAACATGCATAAAGGCAGTTTTCTCTTAAAACTCAGGTGGCTTTACATCTAAATGAAACAAGGCTGAAAACAACAGGTCATAGTTATTTCACTGAACAAGGTCACCTCGCAGACTGCACCTGAAAAAAATGTAAAATGAACTGGCTGGATCAAAATCTTAGAGTACTACCCACCTGAATGATGAAATCACTGCCTTTGCAATTAACTACACACAAACACTCCTCAACACTGGTAACCAGGCTAAGGCTCAAATTAAAATCAAAACCAACGCACTCGGAGAATATTCTATCTATATTTAAATTAGTTACTATCCAAATAACTGCTTAAAAAGAGCTATACATTATCACCTTCCATAAGTGTCTATTTTTCACTCCTTGGCAGTAGTTAAAAGAAATGAATATTCAGAATTAATACCTTAATCGTTTCTGAACTCATAATTTCATTTCTATCAGAAAATATGTTACATAAGACAACGTCAGAAATAGACAATTGAACTTCTGATTATTGAAGTAGGATAAAATACTGAAATCTTCATGTTTACAATGAAAAACGATCTACTGTGAAAAGAAAAAAACCCGAGTTTTATACAGACAATCTAGAAAGTAAATATTGATAGTGGTTTGCATTCCAGCTTTGCAGCTACCAGAGACCAACAGGGTTTCACATGTTTTTGCTGTAACTCAGCTGCAGAGGAGCTGTTTAGGTTCGGTTGCACAGAGTGATAAGAAGTATCTTTATGGGGAGAATATACTAGATAATGGAGAATTATGTCATTCCTAAGCAATAGCCTAACGAGAATTAACAGTGAGAAGTGGAAAAAGAAATGCAAGGTGATTAATCACGGTGAGGGAGAGGGGAGAGGGTCTACCAAGAAAAATAAGGGTCCCATCTTTTGACATTTCAGTCAGAATGAGGTAATCTTTTGAAAGACAAACTACAGTAAAACAAACTTAGTAGGATCAGCAGCAGAGGTAATGAGGTAAAACGTAAGAGCCTGTTAAGTGATCACCTCCTATTAAACCTTCTAAAGCTTCTTGTTGCTTCCAGTTCCATGAATTCCTTCTCATTTAAAATGTTTTGCTTTAAAAAAAAAATCATACTTTATAGGTTTCAGAACACTTTGTAATATAGTCATAATAGGGAAGAGGAAACTCTATTAAGCCAGATCTTAACTGAGGGACAAAAGCAGATTAATCCCAAGGGGGCTTTTCCCTAAGGCTTTACATCTACACAGAAAATTCATTCTAACAAGAAGATACAAATTTATTCCCTACATTTTCTGGTAAGATGAATTTTCTGGCTATAGATTTGAAAATGCAAATGTTGATAATCCAACTTAAATGAACAATTTTTAGATACCAATTCCGGTAAGTTTTGTGTAGTCATGGATTTCACCTGATTTCAGAGCCTGATTTGATAAGTGTTTTGCAATTGCCAGGAAGAAAGGGCATAAAATAGATAGCTTTTTAATATTCTTTATGTGAATACTTCCCATGTAGTAAGTTCTCTCTGAAAAAAAGCAAAACTTTTCACTACAAAGAAAAAGACTTATCAAAGTTCTGGTTTATATACAAACTTCAAATTCTTGTTTTTATTAGTATATTCTTTTAAGATATACACACATACTAAAAAATTAATGTGATTTTCTGTGAATAAACCACTTTCAAAGTAAATTTGGTTAAAACATACGCAAAAATTTTTAAAAAGTCAGATATAAAATACTGAAAGGCCTTTAAACCCTGCATAGACAGAAAAAAATTCTTATATTCAGCAAACCATTTTAATAGTTACTCTGTCTTGCTTTCACTAGCCAAAATAGTGTTCAATGGTTTTCTGATATGTTTATGACACACTTGCATCACCTGACGTACTTCAGAACTTGGCATAAAGAGTTAAGATTTGAAGCCGCTTTTAAAGAATGAATGCTTACTGCACGAAAGGAAAATATTTTTCTTTTTGCTGTTTATCAGACTCTCTCAAAACAAAGTTTTTGCAGATGGTACAGAGGCTGCTTGGACATAATCTCAGCTAGAGATATTGCTAGACGTGGATTACGTTTGTTCACAATCTGAAATAGTTTTCTTGTTTTCTTTGTTTTAGGAGCTCATGACTCTGTTACAAAGGCATAGAAGTCTGTTACAATTCATCAATTGATAGAAGAATAGACCATTGTGCAATCCTGCACTGGATGAATCTTTTGGGACACACGAGCCATTACCCAGTAGTACTTAGAGGAGTCACTCAAAGCAAAATTAAAAATTTTCTGTGTGTATAGCTGCAGCAGTATCAGGAGAACCTTATGTTCAGGTACAGGAAAGACAGTAAAATCAGAGCTGAGCAAATCTATTTGGATGACTGTAGCAAACTCTTGGCCTCAGATCTACCAGGAATATATACGTTTTCCTTCAAGACAGCTGTACCTTTTCCTGATGTCCATCCATTTCCATTTGTCCTTAGTACATAACTTTCTTTCACGTAACCTGTATAAAGTCATCAAATTTACACATGTAAAAAGCCAGCTTCCTGTCTTGTGAAAAGGGAAAATTGTCATATTACTGTCTTGGTAAATGAGGAAAATCTTTAAATGGGAATATAATTTTCTGTAAATTTTCAGTGCATCAAGACCAAATCTTGAAAGCCTACATAAACTAAATTTTGGACCTCATGCCACTGTAGGGCTCATGCTGATACAAAGGGACAGAATATATGTCTCAAAGTTAAGGAAGCATCAGGAAAGTTAAAATCCTTATAAAATGGCAATATAAAGTACCTTCTAGTTTATTTAATACTCCCCTGGTTAAATATAAAATCCAGACATTTTCTCTTTACTTTATGTTTCCCTTTTTTCTCTTTACTTTATGTTTCCTTTTTTTCTCTTTCTACTTGCACACTCTTTACTATGATTTTTTCCTAGTAAAGGCTATTTAAATCATAAAATCATAGAACAGTTTGAGCTGGAAGGGGCCTTGTAAAGGCTGTCTAGTCCACATCCCCTGCAATGAGCAGTGACATCTTCAACCTGGCCAGGTTGTTCAAAGCCCCAACCTAGCTGACTTGGAATATTATCAGGGATGGGCCATCTGCCACCTCTGAGCAACCTGGGCCTGTTTAAACACCTTCATTGTTAAATGCTTCTTATGTCTAGTCTAAAAATTACACCCTTCAGTTTAGAACCACCACCCCTTCTCCTATCACAACAGGTCCTGCTAAGAAATTTGTCCTTATCTTTCTTGTAGGCGCCACTTCAAATACTGAAAGCCTGCAAGGTTTCCCCGGAATCTTCTCTTCTCCAGGCTGAACAATTCCAACTTTCTCAGTCATTCCTCATAGGAGAGGTACTCCTCTTATCATCTTTGTGGCCTCCTCTGGACTTCATCCAGCAGGACATGTCCTTCCTGTGCTGTGACCCCAGAGCTGGATGCAGCACTGCAGGTGCGGCCTCACCACAGCAGAGCAGAGGGACAGAACCCCTCCTTGCCCTGCTGCCACACTGCTTTGGATGCAGCCAGGACAAAATCAGGTTTCTGTGCTGGGTCATGCCCAGCCTCTCTCCAGCCAGTACCCTCAAGTCCTTCTGGGCAGGGCTGCTCTCATTCTGCTCATCCCCAGCCTGGACTGATACTGGGAGTTGTTCCAGCACAGGTGCAGCACCTTGCAGCTGGTCTTATTAAACCTCATGAGATCTGATTTAACCCCACAGCCCACTTCTCAAGCTTGTCATCCCATCCTTCAGGACTATCAACCACACCACTCAGCTTTGTGTCTGCTGCAAATTTGCTGAGGGTGCACTCGATCCCTTCCTCTGTGTCATTAATGAAGACAGTAAACAGCACTGGTCCCAGCACAGACCTCAGAGGAACACCACTTGTCACCGGTGTCCACTGGGAGGCTAAGACATTAACCATTACCCTCTGGGTGTGACTGTCCAGCCAATTCCTCATCCACCAAAGAGAACAACAATCAAATCCATCTCTCTTTGATTTAGAGAGAAGGATGTTGTGGGGGACTGTGTCAAAGCCTTTACAGAAGCCCTGACAAAACCTTTCCCTTGCCCACTGAGGTACCTCTCCACCACGGAAGGCCCCTGGGTTGGGCAGGCAGGACTGGCCCTTGGTGAAGCCGTGTTGGCTGTCCCATATCTCCTCCCTGCCCTCCATGTGCCTTGGCAGAGCTTCCGAGGGGATGTTCCATGATCTTCCCAGGCACAGAGGGAAGGCTGACCGGGCAGTTGTTCTCAGGATCTTCCTTTCTAGCCCCTTCAAAGATGAGTACAATGTTACCCCTTTTCTAGTTGCCTGAGACTTCTCTTGATTGCCACAACCTTTCAAATATCATGGAGAGGGGATTGGCAACTGCACCAACCGATTCCCTCAGGACTTCAGGATGCATCTCATTCCTCAGGTGGTCAAGAACTTGATCTTTACCTGCAGCAGAGAACAATTTTCTGACACAGTCCCAATCCTGCTGTTCATCCACTCTAGAGGTGTGGGAAAAGAGGTTGTCACTGATGACTGAGGAAATTCTGGGATGCAATTTAGCTAGTACTTGTTAATAACAATTCTATATTTTGAAAGCAGAAATGCAATGCTTCCTGGCTTCTTTTAGTATTTATTTTAATATAACCATTATTCCATGATACTGCACATATAAATTATTGCATAAGCATATTTAAACTAAGAACTGAAAATATATAGTGATGGCACCAAAATCATAATTTTATGTCCTAGAGCACACTCTTTCTGAAAGAATGGACTATAAAAAAAAAAGTTCTTAAAAAGCAAGCTAGAAGACTGTTTATCACAACCACCAAATATAAGCAAGAAGTCTACAGTAAATATGTCCAAGTTAGTATTCCCTAATGACCTAAACATAATATTAACAAAATCTCATGTCCAGAAATATAAATTCTAATCACCATAAAGAGAATATGTTTGATAGGTTTGTAGCAGGTTTCAGCTACAAGTAAAAAAAAAGGTCTTCAAATATATGGAACAAGTATGAATTTTGTTCTTACTCCACTTAATTATTTTATTTTGCTGATTATCCAAAACTGAGCCTGAAGCAAGAATTTCCTAAGACTGGGATGCTGTAATTTTGTCATGTTCAAATTAAATACCTGAATGGAACTTTGCTTTTAGAACAGGGGTGAACAATATAATAGTTGAACAAATCTGTTTATCAGACTACAGAAAATATGAGCAAACTGTATTTGTACTGAGAAATTTTAGAACAAACAGGTCTGCTGTAACACTGCTTCCAAATCACAGTAAATAAAATGTAACTGCCTGCAATCAGTTAAGAACTGTTGACCTCTTCATATCCATAACTTCAACATTGTGTCATACTGTTTTCACAAGAATGCTCTCCAAACAGTTTTCAAGGTTAATTTTGCTGTTACTCCCTCTGTCAGGGTAAGCAGATAATTCTGTCTCCTCACTAATTTCTTTCCCAGCTTCTTTGATATCAGTAACTTGTACCCATGCTAAATGAAGTTTTTGTATTTTGCCAAGGCTGCTGTTTGAATTTGTCGGTCTTTTATATTTCTAAAGGTAATAGTGATGCTTCAAAGGATGTCTGCTCCTTGTTAGTGAGCCTGCTGTGAATGTTGTATACTTTCAGTGATAATATTGTAGGGCAAGCTGCTGTATTGTCTCCATTTCTATTTCAGAGCAATTAAAATTGAAGAGGATTTGCTTGAACCTGATCAAAACTATTTCCTTCTGTGGCTATATAATATTCAGGAAAAATATAAATTTCTTGGTCACAATGTCAAGCATTTAGATATAAATTAAGTGTATGAATGTTAAAGTTTTATTTTTCAGATCATAGCCTTCAAAAAATGTTCCATTCTTGTATTACTCACATTAGTAATTCTACTGAAATAAGACTATTCTTCTCAGTTTAAACATGTAAAATTGTTTAATTTAGGGCCTGTCAAGCTTTTGGCTGCAGTCAGTTTAGTTGATTACAAAATCAATGAATTGAGATTTAAACTAAAGAACAAGTTCCTAAATACCAAAATATGAACTTTTTTTCAATGAACAGCACAAAAACTTTAAGGCCCGCTGCTATGAATCAACACAATTTCACCCCACAAATCTTTGCTCATTCACATCAGCTGGGGATCAGTCTACAGAAGATGTAGGAGACACTTTGCACTTTGCTAACAGATTGTTCAGAAGTGCAATTGCCATTTACTGATCTGTCAGGAAAATACTGGAAGTACTTGACATCTTATGAGCCAATACATGTATTTACAGGTGAAAGAAATCCTCACATTTTATTAACATGTAGGTATTTTTCCACATCTGAAATACATTCTTTTTACAAAATTTCACCAATTTTAAACTAGGGACAAAAGCTGGTGTGTGGAAATGGCACACAGCAGTAGCACTGTTCTGAGACAAGGCACAGAAAAATTCCTGCAATTCTGGCTTTTTATACTTTGCAGGTGTGGTCAGGCCAGCAAATCTTGCTTTCTTGCTCTTAGGAAAATGGGGGATCTAGTTCCTTTTTTTTNTTTAATTAATCCCTTACTATAAACTAACTAATGACTTGAACTGGCTTGTGAAGAGGAACACCAAAAGCCAGAATCAGCACACAATAAGCAACAGCAGCATGTGGCTGGGACTTAGTGGAAAAGCAAAGAGGTAGCAGTGCTCTATTAATATTTTCTCTGCTGATGTCAATAAACGGAATATTTAGAAAGATCTGGAACTGACTCAGTTAAGGATTTACCTTCATTACCCTATATTCTATCTATATCTTCCTCTATATTTCCACAAAGATGAGCAAAAGGTTTATCTTTGAACGTGCTGAATTCACGGTATTACACTGAATGGATTAGTATTTCAGTTAGTGTACTAATGAAGCAAAATGAATGAAGACAGCAAAGTCACCTGCAAACACTGACAAATTGAGAAGAATTTTAAAACCTGCTCTCTACATGCTCCTTTCTAGTGAAAAACAAGGTGACAGTGGCTCAAATTCTTCTACCAATGCTCAATTTTAAACACAACTTTTTTCCTTAAAGTGACTCCGTCTGCAGGCACTTAAAATGCAAATTATTTTAGCGTACACTAACTACACTGCTGAATTAATTGGAGTGATCCACTCAGGTCATACAGGAATACACAGTTCAGATACCAGAAGCCAGAAATGCAAAGCCATTTTGGGGAGAGTTCACTATCCTCTACATATCTGGCAGGGATTAAAAGGCTTGGGGCAGTTTATCCCCCCAGTAATAACATTACTTTAAGATCAACAGTCATTTCCAGGGAGCTGTGAAACAAGTAGTTTGTCCTACTCAGGACAGGAGGGTATTGTCACCTACTCTGCCGTTCAGCTTGTCTCCTCACTGACACCCTGGGGAAGACACCTTTGTGCAAAAGCCTCTGGCAGCCTTTATCACACACTCGAGATGGATCATTAATAGATGCATAATGGAGCATCACATTTTAGTTCAGAAACACCACTTGCAAGGGAGAGAGTGGACAGCATCAGCACACCAGAAAAGATTCAAATTTAACCTGCCCTAATGTGCAAAATTGAAATCAATTATTTTTGGTAGCCCAGAGTGATCTGCAGTTTAAGATGACTCTGTATCACACAAGTGAAAAGTATAACTGTGTGTGTTTGAGTTCTACCAGTAGATCACCTTACAAGCACATAGCTAAACAGTACTTTGAAGGAAGGAAAAAAAGCCACACTTGCGGGGATGAAAAAATTGATCCCAAATCAAATATTGGAAAGAATATGAGCCCTTCCTCATTTAAAAGGACAGCAAGAGGCAATTGAAGGACAGGAAAATCTTTTTAGGGTAGTTCCAAGACATGTTTGTGTTGGTTAACATATATCGAGTGGAACTTGAATATAATCAGATCAAATATCTTCATTTAAAAAACAAATAATTCTACTAGTTGTGATGGAATTCTGTTGCGTCTTTACAGTTAAGCACGGTTTCAGCTTTGATGTGTAAAATACTGGCACTTCATATATCCCTCTGAATTAAAGGAGAAAAAACACCCCAAAGATTTTGAGGTTCCAGTGTTTTTGCTGGGAATCTTGTGTTGACTTCAATGGACACTGAATCAGATCTCTGAATATGAGTTTTTTCCAGTTGATTTTCATAAGCTGCTTCCTGCAGTTTGCAAAAAACAACTTTGTTCACACGACTTAGCCCAGGAAAAAAACACTTTTGAAGGCCAACTACTGTATCTTGTGTTCCTTTAGCAGTTAAGATATTTGCCAGCTTCATTCTTTCAGACAAAATATGCACGCTTTCTTTCCAACAGTTTTGAGCATTACCATTCCTGACAGTAGCATAGTTTTTATAATTTATGCCTCAACTATCTGCTCACATTTCATGGATCTTCAGTTTAAAGCAATTTCATTTAAAAAAAAAAAAAAAAAAAAAAAAAAAAAAGAGAATAATGCACCTTGTTACAAAACTATATCTTGGCATTTGCAAACAAGAATGTTCATTCGCTTCTCTTTATATAATGTTCTATAAATGGATTTTGTGCAAATGGGCATTTTCTGCAAGGAATGCTCGCTGATGGTTTTATGCATTCACTACATTTTCCTGAAGTTAATTTGCAGTAGTTACACTTTTAAGCTAAACATTGAAAACTTCAGGCACCAAACAGTGAAGTACTTTACATTCACAAAATAAACTGAACTTGGGCAGAACATTATTATATGAAACTTCCAAAGCATTATATATAAATATTATGTATTCGATGACTTTTAGCAATGCTTTCCTTTGTAACTTTTACCACAAATAATAGTAATTTAACTCTATGTTTGTCCAGGTAAGTATGTTGTATTACAGAACAAATTAAAAACGTACAATCCAGCTAATGTAATTTCAGCAGTTTTTTCTGCAAAGCCCTTCAGCTTCCCCAGCCACCTATCAATAGGCAGTGTGTTGATTTTTGTTTGGTGAATCACACAGGGCAATATAGGGCTGTAGTTTCATTAAGAGCAGTTCATCATCAGAGAGAAAGGCTCTGAATCATCACAGAACAAAAGATACATAATTTTTACACTGAAGTACAAAACAGAAGATGGGGAGAGGTTAAAACAATGAGACAATTAGCCTCACTAATAAGTGCTGACAAATTAGTCAGCATGATGAGCAATATGATCAGCCCCACAGCAACCTGGCTATCAAGATTGTTTTTGCAGGTACTATGGCAAAACATGATTTTTAACAAAATATTTCTAGAAAGCAAATAAAAAAGCTTTGTATATGTATGAGCAAAGCCCTTTTGTAGAGTAGAAAGAAAAATATTCTTGTTTGAAAAAGTAACAATGAATGTTGTCATCTTTGGTTTAGCAGAGGTACAAATCAACTTCTCAGTAGTGAATAAAAGGAGACTGATGCAGGTACTGCTTGTGTATGGAAGGCCTGGAAAGCAAAGACATCCCTACACCACAAGGTGCTTTTGCCTTAGTACCGAGAAAAATCCCAAGGCAGGCCACTGCAACCCAAAGCCCTTTTGGGATACAGCAACATCCATTCTTCAGAATGTTTTTAAAGCTGTTTTCAGAATGTGCATTTAACACATATTATGCCTATGATAAACACTATCACTGAGTATAATTAACAGACAGAAACCAACTGAACTCACAGATACAGCCATTAAAATGTACATGCACCAATCATACACTCATCAAGAATGCCAGATTCACTGTGGACACCAAGCACCCTTCCTTAGATGTCAGCTGTCTGAAACTGCAGGATCATCATGCTGTTGTTGCTTAGTAAAGGCCTATTGCTCCAAGAAAAAAAACTCAAAAGGAAGTATGAAACTTAAAGGTAAGAAGAAACCATTTCTACAAGAGTGTGCATGTATATGTTCCATTTTGAAAGCCAACACTCTAGGCTGGCAGATCCCATTCTAGTTAATAGTTCTTCTCAGTCTGTATTCAGTATACACTAACAGTAACTGCATTTCTGATCTTCCTCCTTTTGGTTATTACACCAAATAAGTGTAATTATGTGCAATTATGACTCACTCTTCCAGTTCTATTTCAGATTCTATGGTAAAAGGTCTGACACACACCATTTCTACGTTTAAAATGTGTGAGAAATTCAATAGCAAAAGTCTGACTTTTTTATATCCAAAATTTTTTGAGAAATACTATCCTACAAATTTGAGCTTAATTTGATTGTAAGTAGTATCTTCTAATTGTGACCTCTCAAACTGCTACTACAACTTCCTGAAAAACTACGCCTCCAGCCCAATCACACTTTTCCAAACTGCCACACAGGTCCAATGAACTGCATTCCAACCTATTCTCTTTCAAAGCTACAATTCAATTATTATAAATCATGCAGCTGATGGAAGATAAAAGCTTTCACTCACATCTCTGTGTTACAGCCCAGTTTTTCCCTCTGGCTGCATCTGCTCTGCAACAATCCTTCATGGAAGGACAGGATCCAAGTGTTTAGAGGAGCAGTCTAGAACGGCTTTTGACATTCAAAAGGGCTGTTCAAAGTGCTCAAAACTTGGCAGCTACATGCAATTAAGAATGTTCTTTACTTAGACCACTAGATTTTAAATATCAGTTTAAAAATGCCAAACTCTCTTTCTCCCCCAGGGCAGGAATCAGTAAATTAATAACAAGTGCACCGGGATGGTGAGGGATGGAGGGGTGACCTAAGTGTTGGTTTTGTTTTTCTTTGTAAGAAACCTTGTTTTATCCTCTCTGGTCATGGTTCAAAACCAGTTTCATGAAGCTTGCATGTGTCTTTTTATAGGAAGTCATTCTTAAATATTCATGATATCAAATTACACTTACAACACATAAAATATTGGAAACATCAATTCTTGAATGCATTAAAATTTCAGGCTATTTATTTTACACTAGCTACCAAATTTATGTGGCTTTCAGAGGAGTGCCTGAATGGAGTAAACTTCAGAAAACTTGCCTCAAGGTTAAAAAAGATTAGGTCACCACATTGTATTCAAATCAAAGGCAAAAGATTGACTGGTGTGTTCTTTTAAATTTTTTTTTTCTAAAATTTTGAAGTTGCCCGCTTTATTTATATTTCTGAATAAAACACAGTTTAATAAAGGTTTCATTCTGCAATCCAAATCAAAACCAGCTTTAACTGTGCTCTAAAGAAAGAATGATGCTTTACAAATCAGCTGTAGCAGGTACTTTCCATATCCACAAATAAATAATAGCTAATATAAAGCACAAAAATCAAAAGACTGCTCTTTCACACAAAAGTGAACGATCTCATTATTCTCAGTAAGGAGCCTTATCAGAGCCCCCAGACCCCGCACCAGATTTCATTATGGTTTTCTGTGGGTAGAACCCTTAACCTGAGCATCACCCACTGTCTAATGGCATTAGATGGCCCACTTGGAACCCAGGATTGCAGCTTAAATAGCGTCCATATTCCAGGTGGCGATGCAGCAATTTGGTGTGCAAACCCCCAGGAAAACAAACAAAAACCAAACCACCTTCTCTCTCTCCCTCAGAACACCACAGAGCAAAACCAAAACCGACAGTTCCCCTAGCACAGCTATTATATGAAAAGCTGTTGAAATGTGTTCACACAAAGTGTTCACAACCCTTGGTGAACTGTCAAACTGTGAAACACTTTCTGGTTTTGTGCAGTATAGTCTTCTGCTTTCCAGGTGATATAGCTGTCTGATTGAAGGCAGAAAGCCCAGCAGAATTGAAGTAAGTACTGCATATTAAAAATCTCAAAACTAAGTATTTGCTTCAGATCACAACTGGGATGGCTTCACAAGCACATAACCTGAAGAAAAGCTGAATCAATTGCAAAAATCTAGGGAAACATTCATCTTAACCTATAAGCAGATTTTTTTTTTTTTTTTAAATTCAAGGTACTGTATACAAATCAGAATGCAATTACTGTTTCTTATGACAGAAAGGAACAAACTGAACCTGAGATTAAAAAGGGAAAATTAGGAAGTTAAAGCAACTTTGAAATCTTCTGACACTGGAAGAACACACAGTGAATTTCAAGAGTGTGAACTGTGAATAAATTATGAATAAACAACAGCATGTAACAATTAGTATGGTGACTGCTTGTGACACTGCTGCTCTCTGAATTAATTTGAACCACTTCAAACAGTTTCAGCTGATCACTTCAGACTTCTAATATATAAACCAGATTACATAGGAGATGAGATGGAGTTTTATAGTGTAACAAATGTCCCAAAAGAAAGACAGCAACCTGAAAGCAAATAGTTAATGAATTTGTTAGCAAATAGGACTAAACATGGTGAAAGATGTTTCCCAGCCTTGGCATCCAGCACAGAGCCTCACTCGTGCCTGGATAAGCAGAGGAAATCCTTGTACACAGACCTTGCTATCTCCCCAGTAAAGTCGCATTTGCAAGTGAAGGACATTGATAGAGATTCTCAAAATAGCGTGCTGGGGAAAAGGGGGGTGAGTTAGACTGAAAACACAGCACAGGCTTTGAGAACAAAAGGTCCTCTCACAGATTTACACTTTCCAAACACCATTGATATATGTGAGAGAAAACACAGACAATAAATTCTCATTCTCAGCGCACATTTCAAGACATCACTTTAATTATTCCTATCACTTCTCTTGTCTATTGCACTCCTCCAACGTATGAGCAATAATTCCCATGTTTTCAGCAGCACTTTTTGTGTACCCAGTGTGCAGGTGCAGCAAATACCTTGGCAAGGGGCAAAGCGATTATCACTTAAGAAAACAGTAACACTGTATAGTTCATGCTTCTTCAAGGTCTTGAGCAAAGCATAAATTCTCATGAAAACCAAGACATTGCACTTCAAGCGTCAGACAGCGAACCAGGTAAGTCTTACTGCTGCTTGTAGTGCTGATCTTACTATATTTTGTAATTTATAGACTTTTTCTTTCTTTCTCTCCTGCATTTGCTCAGTTATTCAAATAAGTATTTTCTCAGGTCTTAAATATGAAAGTGTCAAATATTGTACAATACTGCAATATACTGAAAAGGGGATATAGTTATTAACTCGTAATCAGTTTTCAGGTCAAGTCTACAGAGCTGCACTTCATTTTTTCTAAGAACTCTGAACTCTCTTGTACGCATTTCAAAAATATGTACTGATGAATTTTTCACATACTAAGTACTGTTAAATCCTGTGCATTAATGTTGGGTATCTCATATTTCAACCTCTGTTTTAGTCTGCAGCAGTTTTTAACAGCCTTATAATTCAAAAGAAATGGTACTGTGTAAAGAACATAAACTGATTTTATTCTCCCTAATATATACATTTATATTCCAGGTTTATTCCTGCTGCAAGTGGAATGGATCATGGTCTGGCTCGTTGTTCCTTTTTCCTATGCATATACTTCTTTGAGAATTGCTTCTAAAGAGGTATAAGGCATGGGAAAATGGGGCAACTGAGGTACTTCACTCATCTCAAGCAGCATCATGAAGGCAACAGCAGAAATGTTTAGCAAAAACAGATGGGTGAAGAAATGAAAGGTAAATTTATGAATCTCCCAATTAGTCCTCAACACTTGCATTAAAAGATACTGGCACCATTTACTCTGATCTAACATGTAAATGTTGGTTTCCTCTTAAAACCTGATTTATCACAAAAGTAATATTTTCAGCATTTCTCTGACTGCATCATTAGATATGTCATTTGGTCTAATGTAAAACACATGCATTGCTGAGAAGTTACTCCTATGGTCCTTGTTCCCACAAGTCTGCAATTGAAACTAAGGGAAATGTAGTCACACAAACTGCCAAAAATGCCATCCTTTCTCCCGTCTCACAGGTGCCGGGATCAGCCGTCACTGAATCCAGGTAATGCTGACCTGTGTGTAAAGCTCAGTCATGCAAATTCTGCCTAAGCCTGTAATGTATTCATTATTCCTAGGAATTTATCCTTTAAGATCCTAAGAACCTTTTACATGATGCATACATGTGTGGAATTGCAAAGTCTTCTCTTGTGAAACTCAGTTAATAGTAAATCAAATTTTAAAAATACTGATTTTTTTTCTTTTTTTCACCCACAGGTGTCTTGGAGGTGGAAGCAGAAGCTCTCTTTGCTCATTTCATTTCTTAGAAAAGCAGTCATTAAACACAATTTTTATATTTCTGTCCAATTACTTTCATTTACTCTAAATAGCAATGTGTCGCATCAATCCTGTAGGGGAAATACTGCTGCTATGAAACAATGTAACTGTACATAATGCATGTCAAATAAATATCTAATGTTTCAGTCACAGATCAAAAGTTTGTGTCACACTGCATCACAGGTTCTAACAAGTGTTATAAAGCTGTGAGCTCAGAAAGGGCAAAACAAGGTGCATTATAAGTCATTTATCCGGTGGTTATTGTTATGCTACACTATTCAATATTAAATGAATATTTTAGAAGTTACTTTTCATCTGTCTCTAATATAATAGTGTCAAAAGACTATTCTATTTACATATCACTTTTTTTTTTAATTAAAAGGCCATTTTAAAACTTACCACAATCATACTCACCAGTTTCACAAGAAAGCTTGTGGTAAAGAGAGCTTGTAAGGGGTTTTTTTGAATATTAAAAAACCCCCAAAAACTATTAAATCTATTAATAATCAATAAAGTCAAAAGGAAGCCCCAGAATTACTGCACAAAATGTGGAAAAATACATATAAACCACACAAAAGTATAACTAAACTAGAGACAGCCCCCCATATAACTTAGTTTCTCATATTTCACAGAAATTTCACATTAATATAAAATCTAAAAAGCAATTACACCAAAAAAGTGTATATTTTACCTTTAATACATCTCTTTTAAAACTTAGCCTATAATAAATCTAAGATTCCTATGTAACAGGACTGCAACTGATTCTTTTTTTTTTTCTCAGGGTACAGAATGTAGAGTTTAAAATCAAAGCTAATAGGAATAACAATGTCATCTTGACCATTACCAAAAATAGAAGGAAATAAATGTTTGAGTTAGGAATGAAATCTACAAAAATAGCAGGTCAAGTATCAGCCTTAACAAGCACAGCAAAGCAAGCAGCAGGATCGAACTGAACAACATGAACTGGTAAACAAACACCTCTTTTATATGATTTTGGATTTTTATATGATTTGGGGTTGTTGGAGTTTTTGGAGTTTTCATAATGCTACTGAACATTTAAGGAGAGCAAATCTAGTTCTCCCTCCTAACACCACTGGTTCTTGATCCCGCCCTCCATGGCTAAAGTGAAAACTTCACAAGCCATAGCATAACATAACTTTTAATGGTTCTTAAACTCCAAACATCACTCTCTGTAAGCATCCATAGGGTGATGAAACAACAGGACCTATAAGTGATAAAACTCTGAACAGCTACTGGGACCAGAGCTACCACATCTGGAGGAGGGGTAGGACAGCAATGGGACAGTGAAGCACAGATAATTTACAGGGTTTTTTTACCTCTATGCAGCTCGTGCCTAATCTTTCAAACACAAACCTATACTTAAACACCTTCCTAAACAAGGCTGAAAGGAGAGTAAAAGATGTGGGTAAAGTGTGGGTGGAGAGACCTTTCCCACACTTTTTTCTTTGGAATAGTGCAAGATGCACCCTAATTATCATTAAAAAAATAATTCTTTTAAGTGGGAACAATAAACCTAGGAGGTAAGGACAGGATGATCACATTCTGTAAGGTTTAAATAGAAAGACAGAATTTTAGCTATAAATATTTTTTCATCTCCTGAAAACAGTCTGAGATGAACCTATGGAACAATATGATGAAAATAACATACCAAGGTATGTGTCACATTATTGAATAGTAAATAGTCAGTAGTGTAAAATGAAGGGCTGGAAAATGCAAAAAACATTGCAATACAAAGGAAATCAGTATTAAGGGTTGTACTGTCCAGCAAGTGCATTACAGCTTGTATCACTGAGTTAAACAGGCAGTGAAAACTTTAACAAAGTTCCTTTGCACTAATATACTCCTGCTGCTCATTCTGATTGTCATTGCTCATGCAACTGCTGGGAAATGAGAAAAATTGAACACATTCAGAAATCATGCCCCCATATTTGGAAACATTGGGCATGTATGACTAGTATCCTGCAGCTCCCATGACTCCCTATTCCTACTTTTGCTTCACTGTATCTGGGCTTTAAATTAGATCAGAGAACCAACCTACCTTGGGGGAAAAAAAGAAAAAAGAAGTATCAGACAAAAAATTCTGCTTCCCCCCTCCCAGTGGAATTATTCTCCTGATCTAATTCCTTTTGTACCTGCACAAATGGCTGCACCAGTATAACGAAGGAAATGAAAGAAGAGAAGCAGAAGTTGCTTTTGCTGGAACTGCAGTGTGAGAAAAAATTTTTACCCTTCCCCTGTACCAAATTTGCCCAACACAAAATACCCATCACAGATTTGTCCTTGAGAAAAATCTTCATCTCTGCCTATTTCAAAGACTCACAGACACTTGTAAATGTAATTCATCTCTAAACACCACCTGTCAGCACTGTCATAAGTGACAGTGGAAAAGCAATAAGGAATCATGGTCTGTTCATCCAAGTGCAGGGGGTTTGCTACAAAACCAACACAAAGAGGAACAACATACTATGCTATGAACACTTACACTCATTGGTTACTGAAACTGAAGCTAAATCTTCAAATATTATTCCAGCATACACATTTTTTTTAAGATGCCAATAGGTCAGCTTCATTACTCCATGTGAACAAGAGAGGTACAGTTCTATATGAAAAATTGAGCAAATTAAACAGCTCGCTGATGCTGAAAAGGAGCAGTTCTTCATACCTTTCTCCTCCTCCTGATTTCCTTGGCTAATTTTCTGAGCCTAGGCTAATTCTTACCAAAGTCAGAAAGAGGAAAAATTCTTGGCTTTAGGGTTCAAAAAAAGTGAACCAGAACCAAAGAACAGGGAAAAAATCCACCAAAATAACTTTGTATATTAGTTTTTGCTAACTTTGTGGGGGTTTTTTTACTAAAGAACTGCAATTTAATGATAATTTGCACACCATGCATGCGAGCGTAGAGAGAAAGGAAAACATAAAGAGCCTGACTCAATATCTGACCTCGAATAGCTCAATTTGGGACTAACCTGAGGGTTTCTTGATCTAGAAAACAAATGCTACATCAGTTTAATTAATGAGCTCTAATTCTTCCGTCTCTCAATACTTGGACCAGACAATTAACTCTCATACGGGCCCCAGAGGCCCCACTGAGATTCAGCGTCTCCCCGGACCTTTCCCTGCCCCTGCTGCCACCGCCCGGCAGGAGCACAGGCAGCAGCTGCGCAACCAAAAACCGGGGAGACGGGGTGTGCAGAAGCAGAATGAAGGAACGGAAGGACTGCGTGTTCATGGAGTATATTGGAAGAATTTGGGGCCTTTAGGGGGTTTTTGGTTTTTTGGTTGTTTTTTTTTTTTTTTCTGAACTCCTCCTTTTCTGCAAGCCATTCACTTTAATAGTACAACCCCCTTCAGAACTCGGGGTGACAATTTTTATTCCTACCAGGAAAATGTATCTCTTACCATTATTGATAGTCAGCTTCGGTACGCATCCACACTGTGGATTTATTTAGTTTTAAAAGTAATCTTTGTAACTATCACCCAAACTACCACTGACTTTAAAGTACAAACATACTGGCATTATTCAATCTTAAATCTAGTTCATGGAACATGCCTTACTATGTGGACTGAATTTTTAGTCCAATAAACTATTACTTCTTTTCCCATACTCCTCCATTCTGTGGGACCAAAGTCTCACCTATAGGTAAGAGAAACTGTAGAGCAAGTGAAGAAAGGAAAGATAAAAGAAAAACATTTACAGTGAAGAAAGGCTAGTGACACAGCAAACAAGGACAGGTTTTCCATGAGATGGGTCAAGGTTTTTAACAAAATCTACCCGCCTTTTTTTTTTTTCTTTTTCCCGCGCTGTATAACATTCGAAGAGGTTAAAGTAAGATTCAGCAGTGTTTGAATTTTAAATCTAAAAAATAAGTATTGTTTTGCATTATAAGGGAGGGGAAGGGGAGGATGATGCCCAGTATGGCGCGGATAACTCAAGGAAGAAAAGCACCTCCCGGCGCAGGGACACGGGCGCTTGGCGGCGGGCGGCGCTGCCCCAGCCCGGAGCTCCGCGGGAGGGAGGCGGCCAGCGAGCCCCGCAGGCGGGGCAGGCGGCAAACAGCTGGAGAAAAGGGCAAAAAGGGAGCCCGGAAAGCAGAAGTCGTGTTCAAAAATCAGTATTTATTTACTAGTGAGTTACAGCCCCATCTGCACATCAATCCAGTTACCACCCTGTTCTACCTTAGCCTCCATCTGGAGAAAGTGAGGAATTAGACTGAGCCGCTGACTGTAGAGACACCTGCATCTACTTATATAAAGCAACAAATCTACTCACTACTGAATGAATCATCCTGGTTCTTCCTCTTTCCTTCCACGCTTCAAGCATTGCTCTGTGCGAGTTTAAGAGCTCATCCAGCTTTTCAGTGAGTGGATATATCTCCACACCGTTAAAAATGTAATTTTCTTTTCTTTTTTCTTCTCCCCCTGTTTTCTGCTGGCTTAGAATGGACTCCCTGATAGACCAGAGGGCCACCTAAACTCAGAGCATATGGGGAAAAGCATGGCCAGAAAGACTGAAGCAGGAGTGAATAAATTCCTTTCAACAGCAGAGCTGGTAGTACTACTCAATATGTTTCATTTAGGTAGGTCCATTGTATGAGATAGAAATTAATGTAGTTTGTAACGTTTTTATCTGATGAATGTCCTTAATATTTGTTAATATACCTGAATAACCTGTTTCCAGAGATTTTCATTCCTAGCATGCTGACAAATCCTACTTCATCCTCTATGCAGTAATATTTTCTGCGCTTAAACCAACACCAGAATAATTGTTGCTTTGCAGGAAAATATCTTGCACACCGATGCAATGTTAAAAAGCATTAACAACGAGACACGTCATTATGTTATTTCAAGAAGACACTTAAACAGACAGCAGAAAGCACAGCTGTGGGTGACACCAGACGTCCTCACTGAGGGCTCTATCAAGAAAAACTCATTAAATTGTAGCCGTAAAATGTGGGTCAGTTGCACCTCCACTACACTTACAGCTTACCGTTTACATCCAAAGTTAGAGTCGGCAAGCATTTTGTAGTCCACGTGTTCATAAAAAGTGCTGATAATCAATGGAAAATGGGATAAATGTTTCATCACAGGTTCTGACGAATGTTAATTGCTAACCAGAAACACACGGCAATTACCTTTTGACGTGTAATTGCTCTCATGTGATGGCCGCTTATGAGATCCAATCACCCCATCAAAGTCCTTTTAATGGGACCTTTGCCTCAAGCCATGATCTGTATCTTATGTAAATCATCACAATACCATTCAACGGCATGAACAATAGCATATTTTTAAAATATTTCAAGCATATTTTTGCTGGTGTTTTCACCTTCATAGCCACTGATACTTCTAGCTTTGTCGAGCTTCCTGTTTAGTTCTAACATTGCAGGTCAAATGACAGCAGGCAAAAATAAAATTTGTTGCTAATTAGGACGCTGCCTTCCCCAAATCAATCAATCAATCAATCAATAACACACAATACCCCAAGTCTCTAAATTTTAAATATCAACCAAAGGAAAAATAACAGAAGGATCTTAGAGGAGAAAATAGTCACACTAACAAGACTAAAACCCATTAAAAATAAAACTCATTTTAAAAAATCCCCGCATATTAATTTTCTAACATAATAGAACATTATACATCTTTTTCAGTGCAGTCACACGCCAGCGCAGGAAACTTAAGTCATTATATCGTCTACTTCTGTTTACAATAAAATAGCCAGTGTCTAAAACAGCCAGCAGAGCCACTTTCATTTTATGTCACGGTTTTCTGCATGAAAAAAAAAAGTAGTAAGGAAGCCTAAAAAGCTAAACCATAGTCTGAAAGACTACTTTCCTTAGAGGTAAATAAAACATTGTATTAGCTTCCTGTGTGTTTTGAAATTACGGCTTTTCTCCTGAAACTGTGCAATCGATTATTCCAGTGTAGTCAGATAATAACATGATCGATGATTGCAGGATAAAAAAACCCCAAAATACCCACAAACCGACAAGTTTCATTAACATTAAAATACGAATTAAAAACCTGTCATCACAGTGGCAAAAAAAATCGTTGTTTCAAGACATTTGTTCATCTATTAAAATAAGCACAATAATAATCAACAACTAGAAACATTACTATAACAAAGGAATCATATCTTGCTAATCCTTCTGTTTAAATGTTACCTGTAACATTAAAATTACAATGATTCACTTCGGAAACTATCTAGTACTTACTCATTTTTCCAGATCAAATTTTACTTTCTCCAGGATTAATCTGCAGAATTATAAGACTAGGAAAAAGGCTAACTAAAAAATAATGGCCCATTATTTGGAAAGGTAGATTTCAGACAAATCGCCCTGAACACTGGATCATTTCCCAGTAATTTTTACCCTAACCTTTTGGACACTAAGTGGGGGGGGGGGTGTTTCAGACTGGTTTTTACTAAAAAGAAAAGCCGTAACTTTCATCTTGCATCTTAATTGCTTGTAAGAGCTGCAAATTGCTGTGGGTAGAATCAGAAGCACATGAAGACAATGCAACCACTGCCTCTGTTAGCTTAGTCAGAAGAGCTTTTCCTTGAAACATAAGAGTCAGGTCAGCCAAGTCATTGCTTTACCTCGAAGCGTGTGTAGCCACCTACTAGAAGTGTCACGTTTATTAAAAACACAGCAAAACAAAACAACAAAGAAACAACAACAAAAAAAACCCCTCAGACTGCACAGGTAGATATTCAAGAGATTTTTTTTTCTTTTTACTACAAGAAAAGGGAAAGGCTTTATAAAAGCAGATGAATGTATGTATGAAGAATATTCAAAATCAGAGTGTAAAAATTTCTTACGTGTGTCATGTTTCAGCATAATTAACAAAATTACACTGCGGTGTATGGGAGAAAATAAGAATCCTATCTGAGAAATACAGAAAACCTAAGGAGAGAGCTGCGAGTGTAGCATTATCTTACTTATGCCATCTCACTATAAATACATCACCCCTCATAAAAGGTGACATGAATTTCTTTGAAGTTTAAGAATTAGCACGTTGTCTCAAACATGTTCCGCTCCGTGTGGAAGCTGCTTCATTATCTCTGAGTGTATAAACTCAAGCAGCGGTGAATGTTTACTGAAACAACCTGTAAATGTGTTAGCCCGTGTTTGCAGAGGATAAGGACTGTGCCATCCCAGGCCCACTTCAGACCGTAAAAGTGGTTCTTTTCTCACCCTTATCTGAATCATCCTTGAGCAGACTGCCTCTGAACAGAGTTTACACTCCTCTTCTTTGATCTACTTCATAAGAACATCAGAACTGTTTACTTTGAAATGCACACATTTCTTTCTTCGGATGCAGTGGAAGGAGATGGCGTCTTAAGACATGAACAGATAAATTCAAGCGAACTAGTAAAATTTTTTTCAGTGTTTCCTATCCTGTCCAATATCCTGCCACATAACTGCTCATTGCTTAATCTTATTCTTAAATAAACTCATAAGCATGAACTCAAATTATTCAAAACCTCCCACCCTGTTTTCTGAAAATGACCTAACGAATTGCTATGCAAATGCCACTGTCCTCGAGTTTTAACGATTCTCTCCCTGAAGACTTCTTAAAATCTCTGATACTACATCAGCTGAAGTTAACAAGTGTACCTAAGACTTCAGAGGAAGATGAGAGTCCTGACAGCAGCACTCTGCCTCATGGACAGCGCCAAAAAAATTTAACCCTGCACTTTCCAAGTAACTTCCAGCTCAAACAATCTCTACCCACCCAGACTTCGTAAAGAGCACTGAGTTTCTCACAGGCATATCGATAAGATACTGTATCAGTGTTTCTTCAAGATTTCTATCTGACGAGGACAGGTTACTTGTTCCTACCTCACGTCTCTACTTCCTTTGCTGATAGAAAGGCAAGAGGGGCTCAAAATCTGGGTATAGGTCTCATAAAAGAGACTTCTCCCTGTCCTTCCTTGTTATCAGTCCCTTTTGAATCCTCGTCCTTCATGGCAGGCGATAAAGCCTGGAGGGCAGCTCGGGCAGCGTGAAGAAGCCCAGGCCAGTCCCCAGCACCTACGTGGGGAGACGGCTCCGCACTGAACTTGGCGCCAGGTCAGGCAGCCTCGAGTTCTGCAAACTGCTGCGCTCGGAGATTAGGCGGATGTAACAATCACCTGAAAGGGGAGATTAAAGCGCCACTCAATGAGGTCCTTTGTCCCCGGCCTCATTTGATGCTTTGGGCCTTTTCAAACCACGCCGGGAATGGCGCTTTAAATGTTTGCCGCGGCGGCCGCAGCGGCTCCAGCGAGAGCCGGCGGCGCTGGGGACATGGAGAAGGGGCCCTTCTCGGTGGAGTGGCTGGCCCAGAGCAGCGGCGGCGGAGCCCGGGGNGGGACAGGGTCGGGGCCAGGGCCAGCTCCTGCGGGCGCGGCCGCCCGGGCCGCCCGTCAGCCTCGCCCCGCTGGCGGCAAACGGGGCTGGAGCAGAGCGCCGGCCCTGCCCGCTGTGCCCGCGCAGCTCCGAGCGAGCAGGGACAAGGGGCGAATGGGAAACGGTGAATGCGTCTTCAAAAGCTGAAACTTTACTGCAGGTGAAAGTATTTTGCAATCTCCAGAGCCTCAGTTTTCAGGTTAATTCTTTCTTACGGTTGTGTATTTATTAGACGGGTGCATTGCAGGATTTTTGAACGGAATTACCCCTACCCAGCCCTTCTAGCCCCGCTGCACAAGTGCTGTGTTACAGCCCTGGTCCGTACCTGAGTGTTGGCTTGCCATGCATCATGGAGTGTTCACGGTTTAATTCCTCATCGTGCCAAGACAATCACTGTGCATTAAATTTAGACCAGCGTTATTAGCCCTACACCTTTACCGTTCATGCATTCTGTTACTTTGACAATAAGTCTGTCTTCAGGATGTATTACTATCTGGAAAAGAGATCAGGGGGGTTATTCTTGACTCTTTTTTCTTGTCAGATAAAAACGTGGTTTCAGAATCGTCGTATGAAGTTCAAACGCCAGACTCAAGATGCCAGGATCGAAGCTCTTTTCTCGGGCTTGTTTTTGTCCTGTCATTGTCACCCAGACACGGCTACATCCAGCTATCCTCATGGGGTGGATGTCAATGTCTCTGCTACCTCTGCTGCCTCCCTTCACCCACCTGTGCCAAACCCGGCCTTGTTACCTTCTGTGCCAGTGCAGTCTCTTCAGCCAGTTTTGCCAAGCCCAGCTTTCCTATTGCCTCCCGGGCCAGGATTATCTTGTTACTCTTCTGTGCTTCCAGCAGTGATTCCAACCACCGAACATAAAAGATTGATGTTCCAACCAGATCTTCCTTCCTGTTAAAAATGTCAACCATTATCTTTAATCTCAAAAAAGTGCCAAATATCTCTAAGAGTAACTATTTAATTTATTTTGTTATATTAAATAAAGATTCTTTGAGTTATTTTCTTTAATATAAAAAGTTTGATTAGAGGAGCAAATAATTTACCCATATTAGAGAAGTTAGAGTGGAAGTGGAGGTCATGAAATACCTCTTTATTATTAATCATGCTGTGTGGAAATTTCCATATAAATTTTCCTATCTAAAATTTTTCAGAAAATAACCTCTAATCATGTGGGGATCTCCCCTAAAGATTGGAATACTATTTACACTGAAATTTACGTAATAACTATGTCATTTAATAGGCAATGATGTTAATAACTTTGCCCATTCTACCTGAGTGGGGGTTTTTAAGAAAACATTTGTGAGCTACAGCCAAATGCATTTAAATTAAAATGTTACCAAAGGTAAAACCGCTATGAACAAAACTGAGCAAGTAGCCCAGTGTTCTCTTTAATGTGTATATTCTGCACCATTCTTTAAATGGTCTCACCTGTTTTTTGATGGACATGTTGCATTTATGCACTAAAAGAGAGATAAAGCTCTAAGGAATTAACTGGCAAGCATGTATGTTGATGCCAATGTCAAGAATACTTAAAATTTAAATCTGCTTATGAAAATGAATTTTTCACCAATTCAGGTCTCTTGGGATACTCAAAAAGAAAATATTTCACTTTTTACTTCCAAAAGTTGCAGCTGTAACTTGATAGCGTTAGAATTAATTTAGGCTTGATCTTAGGAACATCTTAGGGCTGTTCCTAAAAGTCACAAAGCAAGTTTTGTGAAAAGTGGCAAAGCCGGGCCTTTAGACAAAGGGAAACAAGAGACCTTACGTCAGGACAAAGCAGCTGCAGCAGGTGTGACTGCATCTCCTTCCCCAGTCCAGACCAATCTGACTTGCTTGCTAGGTGATGGTTAGACCACTATGCGGTTGTAAAGAGAGAAAAAATTAACACAAAAAACCACCACCACCAAGAAAGAAACCCAAATCCTCCCTTCCTCTGCTCACAAGGAAAAAAAAAAAAAAAAAGGGGGCCTGCTATAGCTTTGTGCTATGCATTCCCTTTCCCCTCTTCTCCCTCCACCCTCCCTGTCCGTGTACCCTCCTCCCAGCTCCCCTCCCCATCCCGTTGGGTGGACAATAGCGCGGAGGGGAAGCCGGGAGGCACTGGAAGGAATTTCCCGCCGCACACCCCTTCTCTGTGCCCCACACCCCTTCTCTGTGCCCCACCAGGGCAGCACCGATCCGTGACACAGCCGGGCAGCTGAAGGGACAACCTGTGCGTGTCTCGGTCACTTTGAACACACTACAGAAAATTCCCTTGACCCTTTCCAAGTGGTTTTTTGTGGTGGTTTGGTTTGGTTTGTTTTTTTTTTTTCCCACAAATGAGAAGCCCCTAGGCTATCACATCGAAACTCTTGATGACTCACTGAATTAGAGGATGGTGGGTGGAAATTTAGACTACAGTGAAACAATCCAATAATGTATTTAAAAGGCCTTACAGCTGAATTAATGAAACTTCATTAAATCTATACTAAGTGTTAACTAAGCGCTTTTAGGAGTGGACACCAATCCCAGGAAGAACTTAAAAAAACACAACACACTTCAGGATTACTAAAACAAAACTTCACATGTTTAGAGGGAATAGATCAAATTGCTAAAAAAGTGCAAATTGCAAAGTAGGCAATTATAATTGTTTTCTAGAGCCGAGACACAGGCCAAATTCTCAGGTTACAATCCCATTCAGATGATACCGCTTTGAAACAGACAATTACACCCATAAGTTTTTTGCCCGGCATTTGTTTTGGCTATTATAAAACTTTAAAAGCCTATAATGAAGGCCTGATCCCTTAATTCCTGTTTAAAGACATGCTGACTTAATAAATATTATTACCTCAGCTGCTTTCACATGGAAGATGGGACTGGACTTGTAATATTTGATTGTATCCAGAAGAGACACTGACAGCGTATCCTTCCTGTGAAGGATGTACTGAGCTCAAAGCACAGTGTAGGGCAGCTGAGTGCAGTTGCCTCTGTCCAGGCAACCAAACAACAACAGACTAATCTCGGTGGGACGGTAGGCAAGTCAGACAAAATGTATTTAACCAATAAATCAGTTACCTTTACAGGGGGTGGAAAAGTGACCACCGCAGTTTGCATTGCACAAATGCAACCTTTTAGAGTTGACACATATAATTATCTTCGTATTTTATTTATATATACACATTTATAGAAAAAAAACCCCAAAACTGGGGAGGAGAGCAATGAAAGCCATCTATATAACACACTTTAGATTAATATTTTAATATTAATTATCATATATAAAATTATTTATGTTCACATTTAACTTAAAATAATAAAGACATTCTTCCAAATCAGGCAAGAAATTCTGAGCATGAAATTACAGCATAAAACACTGCTTTTTCACTACAACGCATATACAGGGTGGCATTGCCTGTCCATTTTGTTCTGAATAACTGGATGGAAAGGATGAGGAAGAAGGTGTTGATGGTAGTAGGGCAGTTCATTTGCCATAAAGTGGTAGGTGCTTTGTGATGCATCATATCTGGGAAAGGAGAAGCTGAACTGCACAGCAGGCATCGGGGTAAAAGGCAGGAGTCTCTGGTGCTGGGCAGCAAAGGGGTAGTGGAGACCATCCTGAAACAGAGCTGGTGAGGTCCCCGGGGCGTAGCTGTGGACTGGAACAGGGGACACGAGGCTGTGCTGTTGGTCCTGTATCTGTCTCTTCAGTTTCATCCTCCGGTTCTGAAACCAGGTCTTGATCTAAGGAACAAGAAGAAGGGGGGGATGCAGGAGACAAATCGGGGATTTTGACTAAAGGTGAAAACTATGAACAATCGTATCTCAGCTGCTTTTGCAATTTTGCTTCAGATGGAATTGACACAACTGGACTGATGCCTTTGCCCTATTTAGCAGAAGGCAGAGGACCTGCGGGATATGTAGAGGAAAGTGTGTCTGCGTTCAGGGACTTTACAATAATTAGTTACAGTCTTTGAGACCAGACACGAGCTCTGCATGGTCTACACGCAGATCGCCGTATATGCAGGACAGTTTACCTCACTGGGAAATAGAACAAAAATCTTGATAGCTTCCCGATAGAAAGTGCCGCAAATTTCCCCGAGTGGTAACTCGATAATGCCCGAGGGACCCCACAGCCCCTACTAAACCCAGGAGTGCGACGTCTGCCCCTCGCAGGGCAGACAAACGCGCACCCGCCGACCCTGGCCGCTCCTGCCAGACGGGGCCGGGAAGGAGCCGCTTCCTGCGGGACTAACCTGGATCTCCGAGAGCTGCAAGGCAGCCGCCAGCTTCCTCCGCTCCGTGGCGCCCAGGTACTTGTGGCGCTGGAAGGTCTTCTCCAGGCGGCAGACCT